>PVLD010010116.1:0-72624 GCA_004027595.1 Dinomys branickii | reverse complement strand
TGCAATGCTGGTTTGGCACTCATGAAGTTCTTCAGTTGTTCTTTGTCATGGAAATATTTTATTTCTCCATTGAATTTGAAGGATAGTTTTGCAGAATACATCATTCTGGGTTGGAAGTTGTTTTGTCTCAGAATCTGCAATATATTGCTCCAAGCTCTTCTTGATTTCATGTTTTCTGTTGAGAAGTCTGCTGTGATTCTGATGGGCTTTCCTTTATAGGTGATCTGTTTCTTTTCTCTAGCAGCTTTTAATATTGTGTTCTTTTGCTGGATATCTGGGATCTTGACTATTATATGTCTGTGTGTGGTTTTCTTTGGATTATGGATTGTTGGGGTTCTATATGCCTCGATTAACTGTACTTCAGTATCTTTTGCCTTGTTTGGAAAATTTTCTGTTATGATTTCAGTAAATATTCTTTTTATATCGTTTGTGTGGTCTCCTGCTCTTTTACTCACTCCTATTACTCGAATATTATTTCATTTTGCCTCATCTTGCAGCTGTTGCATTGATTTTTCTTGGGTCTTTGATGATTTTATAAGATCCTTCTTTTCATGCTTATAGGCTGCCATGCTGTCTTCAAGGTCTGAAATTTTATCTTCGGTTTCATTTAAGCAGTTTTGCAAGTTTTCAATGGAAGTTTTCAAATCCTGGCAATCTCTTTGGACCTGTTTCATTCTTGATAATTCATTCCTTAAGTGCTCTTGTAACGTTTCCATTTGTTTCCTACTTTCTTCTAATCTTTTATCTATTTCTTCTCTATGTGTACGGAACATTTCTTCCATTATAGTTTTCAGTTCATTTTTTGTCTGAGGGATTATTGCAGGTATGTGGCTTATTTCTGCTTTAAGCCCTTCTATGGCCTGTTGGAGTTGTTTCAGTGTTTCCGATGCAATCATTTCAGAATTTGCAGGTATGTGGCTTCGTAATTCCCCTGTATCCTCGCATTCAGGACTTATTCTGGGTGGGGTTGAGTTCTGAGACTGCGTTTTGTTCTTCTGTCTTCCCATTTTTGGGTATCATTTTCCAAATATTGAGCAATAAATACCCAGGCAGTGCACCAGGCAAAGGTCTGTTGCAAAGGCTGCTCCAATGACTCCTTCTCTTCAGGAGAATGTCCCTTAAGCTTTCTGCTGACAGGTCCACTCAATAGGCTGCTCATATGCTGCTTAGTGTTCCGAGCTACTCCCTACCCAGAGACCCGGCTAGGGCACATAAACAGCTCTCTTTCCCGGGGACCGTGCTGGCATGGGGTCGTTCAGGTGTTCCTCCCCGGGTGGAGCTCCTCCCCCACTCAAAAAACCTGTCGGGTCCCCCAGCCAGCTCTTCCGTCCCAGGGTCCGTGCAGTCAGTAGTGCTGCTCGGATGTCCCTCGCTGGGCGGAGCTTCTCCCCAACTCAAAAATCCAGTCAGGGCGCCCAATCAGCTCACCCTGGGAACTTGCAGCAGGAGATCTCCAAATTGCTAATATGTCGTACCTCGCACACGATGCGCCGCTCCCCAGTGCTTCTCCACTTCCTCCGCGTTCTCGCAGGAGCCGCCGACCACAGCCACCACAGTGCCTGCTCTCTGGCCGAGGATGGCGCCGGCTGCGGGGGCGGGGATATGAGTGGGACCCAGGTCTGCTGCCCGGATTAGCTCAGTCTGCCCGAGGAGCGCGGTCTCCGAGACAGCCCTGCTCCACCGCCACCAAAAATCTATGGTAAAATTTTTAAAGCTTAACATGACATAAACTCAACTTCATAAACTTAATTCTTTCTTTTAAAAATCTGGTTTTCTGAAACATGAAATTCTAGTACACTCCAGTTGCATCATATTTCTGACCAAATGTCTAAGTCCTAGAAGGCAGAAACTATGTATTAATCACTGACACTTCAGCAATAAATGCAGCTAGTCCAAAATATTGCCTACTGTGTGTTTGTTGCCTCCAAAGAAATATGTGGTTGCCAACACCTTGCACAGCCACAGAGCCCTGGTTCTGACAGAGTCATGGAATCTGAGCAACTTGAAATTTCAAAGCCTTCACTTAACCTTCATCCAGAAGCTTGCTCTATAGTGGAGAATTTTCTCCTTTTTGGTGCTTATCTTGGAGAGTGGCTCTCACTAGGTAATAGCAGAAAGGCAGGAGTATTTCTGCTTTTGGGGTCCCACCAGGAAGTATGTTTGCAGAGTGATTACCATCTTCATTTCAGTGCTTCCCAGAGCCTTTCATCATCCAGCAGAAAGCCCAAATTAGAGCCAACTGCATATTCCATTGTAGTCCTTGATAAACTCTGGATTCTTCTCCTTAGAAGAATTATTAGTGGAAATAGTTCTGGTACTTTGCATTTCATTAAATCTTTAAAATAATGGATGAACAATGACCTTTGGGTGAGAAATACAGGGGAGTAACCTTGGGGTACTACTACACTACTTCATGGTCTGCACACATTATCTGATGCCATCCCTGAGATTCCTTTTCAGATGTAAGAGTTAATGATGGAATCACATAAGTACTCACTGAAGAGCTCTCTGAGCCAGACACATTTTGATGGCAACCCCTTGGCTTTTGATACCTCAGTAGATGTTGTTTTGGGGATTATTCCTGTTTGAAGATAAAAATGATAGCATCAGAGACAATGAGGAAGAAACCAATCACTCCATTTAGTAAGAACCGAAAGTTGCTGCTTCAAATTTCCTTATTATTTAAGTTGAAAATACCTCTTAAAAATTAAAATGAAATCTTGAAAAGTACTAACATATTATGGAGCTATGCTTTCAAGGGTCAGCCTGTAAGAACCACTTAGAATCTTGAGATCAAAATGCTGGTGTTGAATTTGTTAATCTTTCTTTTGAATGATACAGGAGTAGTTATTTTTTGCTCTGTATTCAAAGTATGTTTCTTTTAAAACTGGACCTAATTTTGAAATTTCCAGCTGATGAGAATGAATTTGTGATGATTCATTTAAGCATTCTCAACTGCAAGAGAGATCTTTGAGAGATCTTTGCTATTGTTCTTTTGTAAAAAGTTTTCCTTACAGTAAAATTTAAAGATCTGTAAAAAGCTCTATAAAAATGATTCATAATGGTTTGCTATTCTGATTAGATGTTTTGTTTAATGACCCAAGTAAACTCACTCTCATATCTTCTTTCTACCTTTCTGTGTCTTATCAACTAACCCATATTCATCAATAATCTGCAGATACCCTGAACCTCTCCACGCCCACCTTCAACTCCAAAAACACTCTTAGGCCTGTGGTATGGATATTTCCTTGTTGCTTCTTACAAAACTTAACCTTAAAAAATGAAATCATAAAACAGAAAGAAACTTAAATTCTTACCCTGGGGAATTTTTCTAATTTAATGTAGGTCAAAGCAGTAATTAAAAAATTAAACTATCTAATTTTATTGCCCCAAATCTCCCCCTATGGATAGTGGAGACATTTGGGAGAGAAAAGGGTGCCTGGCACCACAAGATACTCATTTCTTGTCCTCAAAAATATGACTAACTCTTTGTAGTAGATTGCAGTTTTTGCAGAATAAGTGTTTTATTTGTATCCTTTGTGAACAAACATCCCAAGTGGCTAACTGGGTAGAAATTATGAATGGGTCTGGTAGTGATTTGATGACTGGGGGGCATAGGTACTTGTGTTCCTGGGGAACTGTAAAGCTCAACTTTGTGGCCCTAGGCTGGGCATGCTCCAGTTTTACTTGCCAGGGTAAACAGCTTCTGAAAGGTCCCAATTCACCCCTGTACCTGACAAATAACCTGGCCAATTAAATTAAAATATTGACCAATCAAGATTAAGTATGTTGCATCCTTTATTTCCATGATGGAAAGGAGTGAGAACTAGGGTGGACACTTTCTCTGTATAAGCCACCAGTCTGTCCTTTCACAGAGTACTTTTGTTTTGTATTAAAATGCTGTATCTATCTGATTTGCAAACTTTCTCTTCCCTTCCCTTCCCTTCCCTTCCCTTCCCTTCTTCTCTCTTCCTTTCCATTTCCTATATTTCTTTTCCTTTTTAAAATTTTATTTCAGTATCCCCTTCCCTTTTTAATCTTAATTTCTTTTCTAGTGAATTTTTGTTAAGATTATATTTGAGTGCAATAATCATTGACAATAATCCCAACAATTTTGACTGGCTATAGACAGCACAAAGAATGAATATATCTCTGCATACATGGTAAAAGGAAATTATTGAAGTACTATCACATGTCATTTAAGGAGTTTTCAGTATATGCAAATAAATGCTGCCTATTTTGTACAATAGGGGGATTTACTTTTTATTTCAACGTGTTGCAATAAATTCATGTTTTATGCTGGATTCTTTAGAGCTTTAGAAAATTTGCTGCTAAAATACCAGTTTAACTGAATAAATTAGTTAGAATCTTCAATTAATTAAACTAGGTACTTTAGAAAGTTTTATTTCACTTTTCATATTTGATTGGCATATTTTGTCTTATGTTTTAGTGTTTGATTTGACATTCTAGTGATTTTTGAACACATGTGTCACCTTTTTCAATATGATAAATGGGATTATCTAAATCTATGCGCTGAAGCCCTAACATTCATATCTCAGAATGTGGCTGTATTTTGAGACAGGGCATTTAAAGAGGCAATTAAGTTAAACTGAGGTTATTAGAAGTGATCTCTAATCCAATAGGGTGTTCCTATAAGGGAAGGAGATTGGGGCTCAAAAACTAGATACAGAAGGAAGAGCATGTAAAGATATAGGATGGGAGGACACACAGTACTCATTGACAAGGCCAAGATAGAGACCTCATAGAAATTAAGCCTGTACATACCTGGGTCTTGGAATTCTGGGATCCAGAACTCTGTTCTTTGGTCTACCCAGTCTGTTTTAGTTTGTGATGGCAGTCATAGCAGGCTCACGTAATCCTTTAGTTAAAAGTTAAAATATACACTTTTTCTATAGTTGTTATGGTTTGGTTCTGGATGTCACCTCATGCAGTCATGGGGTGGGCTTCTAGAGTTTATGACTGATTCATTGGTGTGAGTGCTACACCCATCCTGGGACGGATAATTTGCATATGTAAGGGAGAGAAAGAGGCTGCTTGAGGCCTCTCCTCCCTTTTGCTTTTGCTGTTTTTGCTGTCTCCAGCTGCCTTGAGCTGCTGCCCTCCACCACGTGACACTCTGCCTTGAAACCAGCCAAGGATGGACTGAAACCCCCACAAACTGTAAGCTAAATAAACGTTTTCTTCCTTCATTTTGGGCGTTCAGTATTTTGTCTCAGCAATGAGAGAAAAGTCACCAAGAGAGTAGTCTTCATTAAAAGTACACATTGCTAAATCTTTATGTTTCAGAGACCCAAATAATTACAGATTCATTAATAAGTCCAACTTTGGCATTTTGCTATTGTTCTTTTTTAAAAAAATTCTCTTTAAAATAAAATTTTTAAAAGTATTCCACAAGAGATAAACATAAACCAACTACAACATAAGGAGTTAAAGATGAATTTACTTATGGTTTTGTTCAAAGGTCCAAATTCTAGATGTTTGAAACCAATTTCTCATCCATCATGTTCCCAGAAAGTCACTAAACATCTGCGCTTGGTAGAATCAGTTGTGGTTGCTGTTGATACTAGTCTGTACTCCGCTTCACAACGTGGGAGGATGTGTCTGCTCTTGTTTCCCAGATCTGTGAATTCCAGAGAGAAAACAGCGTTGAGAGAAGAGATGGCCAATGAAGAGTGCCTGAGAAAAGGCTAACCCACCCAGGGAAGCAAGCACATCTGTTCACATTTAGATAGACTGTCTTGCCTGCTCCTGTAAAACCTGTTGAATGAATACACGCTTCTGCTGTTGTCTTACTTATTTGTTTCTCCAAATACTTTATGCAGATTGGTGCCTCTATTCTTTCTGAAAGAGTGGATCGGTAGGGAGAAAGAAAAGGAGGGAATTTCATGAGCATGTAATTCTCACTTTAGGGGAAATCATATCGGTTTTAGGTGAAACTTTATTAATAGAACAGGCAGTATACTCCTTATAGACCTCTCAAAATCTGATCTGAAATATTTATTTACATTAAGCAAACAAATTAGAAGACATTTACAGTATTTTCTCTAAACTTATATGACATTGTATATATTGCATTTTAGAAATATTTTCTTAAATATTGATGCTTAATCTATCTGCTTTATTTTGAAAAGATTGTCATAATTACAAGGTCTATATTAACATTTGAGAAAAAGGAGAGCTATTATCATCCTTTTATTTTTACAAAGCATTGATTGTTATCAGGTTGAGAAATTTCTTCTAGATAGCACAAGTCAATCTATAAGGCTGATCTTAGACTGGTTTGAAAAGGTACATACATAAATAATAACACACACTTCATAACATGAAAACTGTCTTAGTCCTCTTTCTAAAAATTTAAATTTTGATCTGATAGTTTTTTAACTTAAAGGCTAAATTCAAAGAAACATAACTTATAATGGAAATGTAAAATAATCCGATCAATGTCCATCTTCTCTGTTCTCTTATTCTAGCTATTGTCACGGCATGCTTTCGCTTAGTGTAATAATCAACTGGGAACTGAAGGATCTGTGTTTGGTAGGATGGACTAAAATCTACAAAACTATACCCCAAAACCTATTCATGCTCAAATATAACAGAGATGTACATCTAGTCACCTCTTCTATGTACCACAAGAGTAATATATCTCTATTTCTGTACCTAGATGAAATGCTTTTCTTTCATCATGGCCTCAACAGAGAATGAACTCATTCTCAGGTGGAGATTGCCTGCAGTCATCTCATCTGATAGACTAATTTGAATCCTAATATTTAATTCACCATATAATAGTTCAGTAAAAGTGATATACTTTGCCAGAATTGTTCATTGCCTTTCCTGTGGGAAGGAACACCATAAAACACATTCTTGATGCATGGATAAAAATAAATAAATCTTTTAAATAATTTATCCAGAAAAAAATCAAGTGATAAAATGTATTTCCAGATCTCAATATGGTTTTATTCTCCTGAATTATGTACTCAATTCTTATTAGCTTCATAATTTGAGTGCTTTCTCCGAGTGACAATTGCCATGTGTAACATGTGATGTGGAAACCAGTGATAAAATATTGGCATTGCTTTAGGTATGTAGTGATCTCAAGTGAACAAATTTAAATGCAAAAATTTCACTTTTGCTTCCAAACACTACATTTGGATTTAACATATGCAACGCTTATGACAGTAGACTATACTAAGCAAATTTATTTTAGGCTATGCGTTTTTAAAGTAGCGTGATGCTTGACCTAGAGTAGTCAGCAGAGTTTTGATTGTGTTAGTAAAATTCAGTCTGAGGCTAGATTTACATTATATTATAAATTTTACTTTTAGAATTTTAAATGGAACTTCCACTTTTTACCTTTAATTTTTACAGGATACTTTTATAATATAAAAATATTATGCTTTCCATTTCTATGAATTTTCAGGGTTTTTACATTATAATACCATATCAAAAGTTCACCAATAGTATTTATTATTTATCTTCTTCCCTCTTTTCCCTTAATAATTTTTGTCATAAGCTGACTAGGTCTATGTAGGGTAGGAACAGTCCAACTTTCCTCTTTATTTCCTCTCTCCTGCCCAAGTTGGTTACAATTTATTAACCCAATATAAAGAGTTTTTCTGACTGGTATTCTCAAGAATACACACACACACACACATATACATAAACTATATATGCATATATATATTTAAACTAAAACAGTGATATTATAAGTCAGACAGTGGTATATTTGCTATTGTGGTGGTTAATTGTATGCACTAGCTTGGTTCATTAGGCCACTAAGCCCAGACATATGGCCAAGTCTAGATACTTCTATGAGAGTGTTTTTGGATGGGATTAAAATTTAAATATATGCACATTGAGTAAACGTGGGCGAACCTTGCCCAATCAGTTGAAGACCTGAGCAGCACTAAAGCCTGGTAACCATCCTGCAAGTGGGCTTCTGCAGGAGGCAGACTCGGATGAAGCTGCGACGTGGACTCTTCCCGGGGGCACCAGGCTTCTGGCTCACTACAGTCTCCAACTTCCCACCTTCATAGTCATGAGACCTATTTGGGTTTGAAAAACAAGAAAAAAATACATGTTCTTTGCCTGTACCATGATATATAAAGATAAAATGATGTGTAATTATAATAAACCAAAATGCGGTTCTAGCTGACTCCCTGAAATGACCCAAGATATCTCTCTCCTTTCTGTGTTTTAATAAAGATGATGCTCTTTAGCTGAAACAACACACAATCTAAAGGGAGGCATTTCTGGTCTGCATGTGGATAAGTGCACGAGAGTGTGCTGAAATCCCGATGCCCGCGGCTACTTCTTTGTCTCTTCCTATAGTGTGACACTTGGATGAGCCATCTGGAGCAGGCATTTGTTCTCCCACCTCGTACTACAAGCTAAACTTAGGGGCAGGGGAAATGAAGCCATGTGCAGTAAAGCAATAATTTAGGTGGAATCTGTGTCACGGGAGACTTTTGGCACAGTCACTATATCAATCCTGTGTCCTTTGCTGTTGGATTTGTTACATACGAGAAAATAGACTTTAACTGTATTCAGTCTACTGCTGTTTTGTGTTTGTTGTTCACAACTCTACCTAATCTTGGTAGAAATAATCAAAATTACTTAAAATATTGGTGAGTAATAACTTAGATAGCATTTAATGTTACAGAATTTAGAGTGCATTAAGACATTATGTAGACATCTACTCCTTGTAATCCTGTCTTACCCATACCTCTTTCTTTTTTAATATCACCCTTAGTTTTCTTTAGAATGCCATGAAATGTTAATGTGATGTTCAATCATTGTGTCTGGTCCTATCTTGGCTAATGGTCAGGTGATGCCTTTTAGTTCCTCCTGGGCACTGAGATCCTTGTTACAGAGAGAAAAAGAAAAATGCATTTAATTCTGAGGCCACTAAATGGGAAAACACCTTGAACAGATTCTCCATTAAGTCCTACTCTTCAGAGATCCCCAACGAGGCTCTGCTTTCAGAAATTTCCTACCCTACTTCATTTTAAATTTTACTGGTTTTTCAGAAGCTGTCCTCTGTGTGTGTGTGTAGTCAGAGTTGGTTCTTATTGCCATGGAAGGAAGGAGAGAGGAAGAGAAGGAGAGAGAGATTAAGAGAGAGAGAGAAAGAGAATAAAAATAATCCAAACCTGAACTAGATACCTCTATGAATGGAATACGTACGTCTCCTCAAAACACGCATGCCGAAATGCTGACTCTCAAGCTAAGCCTATGAAGTGTCAGGGCCTTCGGGATGCAAATATGTCATGAAGACAAATTTTTCATGAACAAGCTCATTGCCCTTGCCAAAGAGGCCTGAGTGTGCTGCCTGGTACCATGCTCTGTGTGAAAACAGCTAAAAGATGGTTGTCAGTGAACCAGGAAATGCACTCTCACCAGACCTGAATTCAATGGCACTGCATCTTGGACTTCCCAGCTTTCAGGAAGAAAAATAAATTTCTCTTGTTTATATGGCACCGAGTTTACAGCATTCCCTTATGGCAACTCCAATAGACTAAGACATTCAAGATATCTTAAGCATTAAGTGCTGGGGCTCATTAATTAATTCTCAGTTTACTCATGATTCTCCTCTTAAATTTGATGAGAGATCTTTTTGTATTGCCTTATAATTTTCTTAGGTTCTAAAATTAGATTTTGTTCACAGACTTTTCTTTATACACTGAAAATCCATATTTACAACTTCTCAGTAAGACTCATCAGTTATTGTTACTTTGAATTTCAGGAGAAATACATAAAAATAGTTCTTAAGACAATTTTTCTGATATTTTATCATAAAATTTTCACTTAATAAAAATTGTATGATAAAATATCAGAAAAATTTTTACATTTTGCTTACCAGAATCCTAGGATCATGCACAGAGATGGTAAATAGAAATTTCCAGACATACTGTCAGAAGAAAGTTTCGATCAGTGTCTATGGAAGAGGGCAGGAGGAAATAGTGTCGAGGAGTACTCATCCTCCAGTTCTAGGAAGACTGACGCACCCAACTGTTGTTGGGGAACATATTGTGTCTTAAGAACCATTTATATACAGATTTTAGTGATGTCTTGGATATGAATACAAACACACAGGCATCCAAGGCAGAGCAGACACATGAGAATGTGTCATTGTAAACCAGCTACTGCACGGGAAAGGAAGTAATTAACAGAACAAATAGATGACTTGCTGATTTGGAGAAAATATTGGAAGACCTACATAACATAAAAGGCTAATACCCAAAGCATGCAAGGAGCTCAAACTATTCAATAACTTGAAAAAAGTAACAGGAGATTTTGTAAATGAGCAAAGTATCTCAGTGACAGTTCTCACAGAAGAGAGATAACACATGGCTGACAGGTATATGAAAAGGCATTCAACGTCAACAGTCGCCAAAAAGAAGGCAAACTAAAAATGCACTGAGACCTGTAAGAAAATCTGTTATTAAAAGAAGAAACAACAAGTTTTTGTAAGGATGTGGAGAAACGGGAACTTATATACACTGTTAGAGGGGATTTAAATTAGAACATTCCTTTTGGGAAGTACTATAGAGGCGCCTCAAAAAAACCCTAAAAGTAGGATTTCTGTATGATAGAGTAATTCTACTTGAGGGTATTTATCCCAAAAATTTAAAATAATATGTCAGAGAGATATCTACACCTCGTGGTTTATTGTAATTTCATTCACAATAGCCAAGATGTGGATGAGAATAACTGTCCATTGATGGATGAATAGATCACAGACACACAATGGCATAAAATCTATGTGGAAAAATAGAAGGAAATTCCATCATTTTCAGCAACATGGATGAATACAGAGGATATTATATTAAGAGAAATAAGCTAGGCATACATAGACTATACACATAATCTTTCTTACATAGAGAATTTTTTTTAAGAAATGAACTTCATGGACTTGAAGAGCAAGATGATGGCTTTCAGAGTCTTAATGGGGAGAGATGTAAGAGGCTGCTGAAAGGGGGTTTTTGGTAAAAGCATGTGAAGCCTCAGTTACACAAGAAGAATAAATTCTGGTAATCTGCTACACAGTATGATGAGTATAATTAACAAAACTGAACTCTATAAGGGCCGTGGGGAAAAAGGAGCGCTTCTCCACTGTGGAATAAGGGAGTGTACACTGGTACAACCACTGTGGAAATTAGTGTGGGGATTCCTCAAAAAATTAGAATTGGAGGCCCCATTTGACCCAGCTATTGCGCTTCTGGTTATTTTCTCAGAAGAACTGAAAACCATACCACAGCGATAGTGCCGGGATTTAGCTCCAAAGCATAAGTGCTTGCCTGGCAAAACTGAGGTCACGAGTTTGATTCCTGGTACAAAATAAAGGCAAAAAACAAAACATACCACAGCCATATATGTGCATTCATGTTTATAGCAGCACAATTTATAATAGCTAAATCTTGGAAACAACCCAGATGCCCACCAACCGAGGAATGCATAAAAAAAATGTGGTATTTTTATACAATGGAGTACTACTTAGCTATAAAGCAAGATAAACTCAAGGCTTTTATAGGTAAATGGATGCAACTAGAGACCATACTCATAAGTGAAATAAATCAAACCCACGTGTGTAAACATCATATTGTCTCCCTAGGGTAAGAAACTGAAATAGCAAGTAAGAACCAAAACTAAATTAGATATTGTGAAAGGGAAAGAAACTGCTCAAAAGTAAGAACAACTTGGATCAGGGAAAGCAGAAAAGAAGGGAAAAATGTATATATGTATACACAAGATAGCTAAGATAATTATACTACTAATTTCTATTAGTTCATTGAAAGAAACAGTGCTTACATTGCTTGATCAACTTTGCATGCCTCTGTCTGATAATCTAAGCAACTACTTTGAAGATAACAATATGCAATATAATAACCATTGCTAATTTCCTCTTATCTTGTTTTGAAATTCTGTATCATTTTTATTGTTTTTTTCTCTTTAAAGTTAAAAAATGGAATGTATATTCCACAAAAATAGGTATTCTACTTCACAGTAACAATAAGTATATGAAGTGATTTATAAGTTAATTAATCTAATGTAATTCAATAATTTTGATGTCTCAAAACATTTCAATGAACACCATAAATATGCACCATTCTCATCAGTAAAGTTTATTTGAAGTGAAAAGTGTGTAGCTAACAACCCAGAGAAGGCATCATTCTGTTTATATGGTGTATGTTTGAGAGAACTATAACTCAGAGGAACATAAACCCCATGAACAACCATGATGTTTTCAGCCCTAGTTAATCCATTAAGTATATTTGAATAAATGAGTGAATGAATAAATACTGTAAATGCTTTGAATATTTACTATTACTTTCATGTTAACTCACTTCATAACAATCCTTTGCGTGTTAATACACCCTTCTCCCCAAACATGCTAAAAGGGCAGAATTTAGGCACTCGAACATCACTGACATACATTAACTAGAATGACCACTTAGTTCCCTGTGGAACATATAACAAATCTCCACAAAGATGGGTAGCATAAAGCAATAGAACTATGTTGTCTCGATATTTGGAGGTTAGAAGTCCAAAATCAAAGATTCACGGTGCCATGCTCCACTTAAATGGAAGCATCTTTACTTGCTCCTCCTTGCTTCTGGTTTACGACTCTTGACATTCTTGGCATGTGGCAGCCTGACTCCAATCTCTGCTTCTGTCCCCATATGCTGTCCTCTCTACCCCTCTGTGTTTAAATATTTTCTCTATAGGAACACTACTATCAATTTGGGGCCCATAGTAAGGCAGCTTGACCTTAACTTGATTCCAGATGTAAAAGCACTGTTTCCAAAATGATCACATTCACAAAAAATTCAATGCCTAACACTAATAATAAGCATGATTAAAAATTACATGACTTCCTGCGTATCTTGCTCTATTCTTAGAACATATCAATTTCTTTAGTCATTATAGTGGTTCTGTGAGATGGTTACAGTCATGATCTGCATATTAAAGAATAGAGAAAGATTATGTAACTCTCAGAACTACTTATCTTGAACTCAAATCTTAGAGGACTAGAGGACAGGATAAAAGATACTTTAAACTCCTGTGCTGTACATCTTCTCAGAATAAAATGGGACTCATACAATAAAGCATTTTAAGTATCTCTTTTATAGTAGATTCTGTGCTTAATGTTAATGGTAAAGACCACATATATTATACATATATGTAATATAATGTTCATTTTAAAAAGAGGTTAGAAAGATGGTTTGGGTCTAGAGATGGATTGTTTATCTCCTCATTGAGACCTTGAATGAACTAGTTTAAATTTCTTTGTTTCAGACTTATTAAGTCTGAGTATTAAGCAAGTTTATTATTTGTAAGTTGCCTACAATAATACCTGGTATATGTATTCATACCATTGCATTAATTATTGTCATTATCACTGACAATGAATTGGAAATTACATTTTTTACACTGGTGATCTTTTAAAGGAGAAAATGCCTATAAGATAAACATTTTAATACATATTTCACTTCTTCCATTTATACTTGATGAGAATTACTGCTTCAAAATTGCCATAACACCTTGACTTGGAAGGAAATTCTTCCCTCTCCTGTTACAGGTGCAGGACTCCCTGTTCCAAAAGCAGAGCAGATGAAACCAGAAGTTCAACGGGTGTAGAATGACTAATGCACGCCCAAGGCGGAGGTCTGTGACTGTCACCCCTCCCACCTTCCTGAGCCTCCCTCATTAGCTGTAGGAGGGGGCAAAGCTGGAGACTCTTGGGCAAAGTGCAAACACACATTTTTAAACTGTGAGATTTTGTGGTCTAATGACTTACACAGATACGTGCAAACAATTTCGTCAAGCTCTATACTTACTTGATTTCCAATCACAGATATTTCCCTGACTACTGTTACATATCCTAGTGTACCGTGTGATGTGAGATTGATTCTTTCTAGAATAACATTTTCTCCTCAAATTTGTATGAGAAAATGATAAAATAGCTGAATTTCATCTAGAATCATTCTTTCTGCCTTGTCTTTCTGAGTACAAAAATAAGAGTTTTTATTTTTGATTTTTATACTGCAAAAGATGTTTGTCTTTATAATTCACATAATGATAATTTTCAGCTAATGAAGTAGAAAATTTGAAATGAGATAGATTTGAGATTCAGTTCAATTAAATCTTACCGTCCACTACTATTTGTCACACCGCTACTGATGGGACAACAAAGATAACTAGATAACCTAGAATAAATACGGGGAGCCCACCGTATATTATTATACACTAAGGTACATTTGTAAAGTGATGTTTAAATGTTGAGGTATGTTTTCATGCATTACTTTCCAAGAATAACATAATCAAAGTATTTTAAAATGTTTTCCAATCAGCTGTCTTTAAAGTCTTACATAGACTTGAATGTTTTATATTGGAGAATAGAAATACTGTATGTACAAAAATAACCATTTACTTGTGTATACCTACTGTGGTGAATCTTCTGTGAATAGTGAAATTCCAACAGCCTGGATAATATTGAATTTCTTTGTTCTGCTACTTCAGGCCTTAGCTTAGATCTAAAGTATGGTAACTTGGGGGCGGGGAGTCAAATGAGAGAAGAGAATTTCTGTTGCTGCCTTTAAGTGAGAAAACAGACATCATGTAGTAATTTCTAGTAATGGCATAATCTTTCCCCAAATATATTGTCCTTTGCCTTTGCTTTCAGTTCAAAAACAGTAGCTTGGGGACAAGAGCAAATTTTGAATAGGAAGGGAAAAACTCCCCCGGTCTAATAAATATACCAGGGGAGAGGAAGGAATGAGACTTGGAAGGGCAGGGTGCCATGGATACATGGTAAAGGGATTCCCAAGGATACCACAAAGAATTCCACAAGTACAGGCTTCCTAAGGAAGACGACTCTGCTACATATTGAAGCATTTAATGCAATTTAATGAAAATAAGCAGATACTACATACTGAAATGCACATATGTGTTACAGATTGGAGCTTTTCATCAGTAACATAATAACTCCCCTTAGGTTTCACAGTCCGCTTCCAAACAGGCAGACACATGTGATACTGGTGGAAAAGATGGCTTTGCTTCTGTGAGATATGTAGTTGGATTAAGCTGATCAAAATAGAGGTTGTCCATTTTGTTCCTACTAGGGAATTTTTGGTCTCCTGGCAAATTTAATTTACATTTTCTTTTCTTTAGTAGAATAGTATCTTAAGTATATGAACTGCATAATGTGTGAGTTTATCAAGAAAAGTAGACATTTTATCCATGTAGATGGAATTTCTATGTCTACATAATAAATTGAATATATACTTTCTGAATGTTCACCTCACAAAAATAGGTATATGAATTATGCTTGTACATTTTCTAAAGTATATTACTCTCCATAATTGGCAGGTATTTTTAACCCCAGAGGGCTGTGTTGTAACTAATACTGGCATAGAAGACAGAGTTGGGAATTTGTTTAGCAGACGCTGTGGCATTTCCAGTGTGAGTCCCTGGGACTAACCGTAGGGGGCACTATACACAGGCCACACACCCTGGCTGAACATAGCTTGGTGGGTCTAACACAATCATTTAGGCCAGGGAGTCATCAGGGGTCAGCCAGATGGAAAATATTTTAGGGCTTTCAGAATATACACACTCTGTCACAACTCTACCATTTTAGGTAGAAAGCAGTACAGACAATAGGTAAATTAATGGCTCTTGCTGTGTTCTAATAAAACTTTATTGAGATTTGGCCTGACAGGCTGTGATTTAGCCCTTGTAATGTTAAAAAAAGTAGTTTACTGTGAACTTGTTCCACAAACCTTAGTGTTTGTTTGGTTTTATGTTTCTTTCTACTTAAAATTTTTTACCATTTTTAAAAATTGTTGATATAACCATATTTATTTTTATGGAAGATTGAACACAGTGTCTTGTCACTAAACTATATCTCTAGTTATTTATTTGTTTGGTTATTTATTTATTTATTTACACAACATTTTACTAAATCACTAAGTTCCCCATGGTGGGCTTAAACTTTTACCTAACTTATCAAGCAAAAGAATTCTTCTTCACAGTCCACTTAAGGAGAAAGAGAAGACCACTCGGGCTGGGGCAGGTACGTGGCTCACATTATACTTGAATTTGTAATCAGAGAAAGCACAGAAAGGAAGAGGGTCAGGTAAAACCAGCACTCAGTGCAACCCTGGGAAATTGGATGTTTGTGAGGGGGAGTGGTGTTTCTGAATAGGCAGAGAAATATCTACAACTTAGTTTTGCAATGTAACAAGTGAATATGGGAAGCAAAGAGAACCATAGAAAAGAGTTACAGTGGAAATGGTAAAAGTAAAATGCCTTATGATTAGAAAACATTTCAGATCTAAAGAAAAGTCTTTACACATTTCCAAGAATTACTTTTATAGATAGTTCTCTCAGGAAATGTTCTCAGTAACAGTCTGAGGCCATAAAGAATGCTTGGGTGTTTGTCCTGATTAGAGTATGTACATGCACGCTTGTGGATGTAAAAAGCTATAAGGAAAATAAATCGTAGAAGCAAGAGTTCCATCAAAAAACAGCTAGGTCTTTTAAAAAAAAATCTGTAGGTGACTTATGGAAATGGTACCAGTTATTTGTATAGAGAGAGCGAGCATTTCCCTGGAGAAAATTGTTTCCTTTTACATTAGATTTGCGTTGAAACTTTGGAAGAATGTTGACTCCAAATTTGAATATGAGGCACATTAAGCAGCTTCCCTGAGTTCTTGAATCTAAATATATCTATGGCTGTGAATCTCAAATTCCAGGCTGTCTTCCCCTAGCACACTCCCTCCTTTGCTGGCTCCCTCCAGTCCTGACACAGCAGGGTGGGGATTAGAGGTAAAACTAAGTCTTTGAGTCTCGACTCAGCCCCTTGATCTCTCTGGGACCTTGGGCATGTTACTCACTTTCTCTGTTTTAGGTCCCATCTGTATAAATGGGGATAAAGGAAGTGGCCTCACAAGTACAGTGAGGATAAAATGAGGTAATGACTGTCCGGCAGTTTGGCGGTGCTCACAAAACTGAAATATCTTATAGCTGCCCCTTAGTTTTCAGGACCTGTGCAAAGCTGAAACATTCAACCACAAGCATATGTTGGCTACATAAAGCATCGATAGTGCATTCCACCAAAAAAGAAGGGGAAAAAGGAAAGTAAAAAGAAATGTCCCAATTCCACAGAAAAATAGTTAAAATGGAATTTTAGAACCACTATAGTTATTTTTTTTTTATGTTGGGGATTAAACCAAGGGAACTGTAGATGCTAAGCAAGTGATTACCCCTGAGCCCTGTTCCCAGCGTAACCTTTAGAATTCCTGAAATTGAGTTTATTTTCTGAAACTAGGTATAGGAAAAGCTTCACATACAAATGTTCAATTTCACTAACAGATAATATTTCTTATGTAATGCCTCATCATAATGCTTCTTCTATAAATTACAATGAGAATCTGTATATGCTTGGCTTCCCACAAGTAGTGTGAATTCTTGTTCCCTATAGTGTTCAACTTCTGTACTGTAACAATTATTTGAGATAAATCAACTTAAAAAGTGGAAAGGTTTATACTGAATCACAGTAATACAGGTTTCCATCCATGATCAGTTGGCTCCCTTGAGGGTGGGCAGGGATATAGCTCAGTGGCACAGCTCCTGCGTAGCAAGCGCATGGTCCTGAGTCCTGAGTTCAATTCCTGGTACCAAAACCAACAGATCTCTCAATTTGCACTCTTCTCTTGGTCTGCGGAGGCTTGGGTATAACGATAGAAATGACTTTACACTTTTCTGCGTTGATCACATTTCTGCTCATTAACAAATGTCTGAGGTAAATCAAATAAAAAGAAGAATGTTTGATTGTGACTCACAGTGGGACAGGATTCAGTCCATGACAACTGGGTCTGTTGCTTTCAGCCTGTGATGGCGCAGTACACAGAGGTAGGAATACATGGCAGAGGAACTTTGTTCACCTCACAACCAGAGAAAAAAGAGAAGAGATTTAAGTCTCACAATTTCCATGAAAGAAAGGTCCTCACTGACCTAAATACTTCTGCTAGGCCCCACCTTTTGAAAGTGGCTATGTCTCCGAGAAGCACAACTCAGGAAACAAACCTTTAAAGTACGGATCTTTGGGGACATTCAAAATCCAAACTATAGCTGCTGAGATCTTTAGAGTTGATGCGAAGAATTTGTTATACAACCAAAACTCCAGTCACTGGATGATGTAGTAAGTGATGCTGATTTTACTAACATTGTAAGCCAACCTGAAAATGAACTTTTCTAAAATACACTTTGAGACACTTTTAGGTCCATCCTTTCAAACTCTCCGTGGTGTTAGCAATCAGTTTCCTCCCTTCCTCTTTCTACTCTCCGAGTCTAACCAGTTCTCCAGGTACTCTCTCCCTCGTTTCAAACAAGCTGCTTAGGAAAAGAAAACCGGGAAACTAATTGACTTCTTAGATTTGAACTCAGACCAAAGAAGGTTTCTTCTCTGAGCAAGGCACATCTCTCCAGCAGAGTCTTTGTCAGAAACACTTCGAATGCCAAGGAGGACACACCGGAAGCTGTCTGATGGTTCTCTTTGAGCGCACCGGGTCATTTTCCTCCCCACCTGTGTCCTTCCCTGTAAAGTAGCATCAGGATGGGACTACCTGGCTCTCCACAACATCTGTGCCACCTGCCTGTCCCCCATCGGCAAGCAGCACAGAGGCAATGGGATTAAAACAGAAAGAAAAGATGTCCACAGCTTATTTCAATTTTCAGTATCTTTCTTAACGGAGTTGTTCGCATTGTTAGGAAATAAGAAGTACCGTGATTTATTTTTGTTTCTCCTGAAAGGTGCCTGGATGAGTTAGTTAATGCATATTCATTTTTAATGATAAGGTATCATTTCGGGTATATCTATATTGCTTTCCACCCTTGCTTCTTTCTGGTACATGTGGAAGTTGCTTTTTGATGTTGATAGAGGGAAAGGGATATTAAGATTATTTCTTTCCTCATGCTTTGATTCTTTCTTGTCACTTTTTTCTGCATACAAAATAGGTAATTACTTTTTCAAAAATGTATTCACACTTTGGCTTCTTTCTGAATCCTTCCTTTTCCTGCTTCAGAATGTTAATCACTGCCTCTTCTGAATTGCCTCTACTGCCTACTCCCCACATATTCTTCTAATATAAATTCTTTTCCCTAATTCCTCTTGCCAAGATGACTATCTGTCACATACAATATGACTCTTGTTAATTGCCTATATTGAAGCCAATGAGACAGATTACTGGTTTGATTTTTTTTTTTAGATGTTAATGTAAGTAAGCAGTTGTTTTGCAATGGGCTTCTCACCAAAAGAACAAAAATGTGTCTAATGCAGATGGACAAAATTGAACAACACTCTTGATTGGACTTGGGAAAAAAAGTCTCTCTGAGTTGTGTTTTCAAAATAAAGACAAACCAAACATTTTTTTTTCAGTTGCTATTATGTTGCTAAAGCTAACATCACTTTTCCCAATGGAATACAATTTAGTTGTTAATATTATGCAGAGTAGACAAATTGTCATAAACATTATTGTCTGACTTTTCTCAAGACTAGCTTTGTGGACCTCTGTGTGTATGTGTGTGCATGACTGAGTACACAGAGCAGAATTAATTTTTGCTTCAGTGGGTTCATTACAGAAAGTAAACTAAAAAATTGCAAGAAGCAATTATATGTGTGCATGTGAACGTAGAAATGTGACATATCTTGCAATAAAACTATTTCATGACTTTATTCTGATCAGTGGATTTCAAGCCTGCTGTGTATAATTCTATAGTTAATCACTATTTCTCAAATATACTGACAGAATATACTATGTAGCACAGAATTGCTTTGTTTATTAAAATCTCTAAAGTACTGCAAATGTAGTTCCAGGAATATACCAATTTTTGCTCCAAATGATTTCTTTCCTCTCAGAGGTTTAATTTTTTTTTCTTACAAACAATTAATAGCAGGATTTTGTCTTTATTATAAAAACTTCCAAAAGAATTACTAACTTATAAAAGTAAAACAAAGCACAATTTCTACAGCTACTAATATGTCTGTAGCTTTCCAAAGGTATTCACTCCCTAAAATGTTAGGTGTATGAAAATTACTTCCAAGTAAAAAATTCTGACACTATTATTTTATTATTTTTATACTACATAAATGATCAACTATTACTATTCACAACAACCTACTGAAGTTCCTTTCAGTTTATTTTTCTAACATATTTGAGTACTTCATTCTTTGAACTAATGACAATGTGGATTCCTCATAATTCCATGACGTGTCCTTTAAAATACTATCAATGAGATATAGTTAATAACAAAGGAACATGACATAAAAATTGTCTACAAGGTTACAATTATATCAGTGGTAGCCTAGGAAAGTGAATAAAATATACATATCTATGATATAGAACCTGGAAATGTTTTCTGGATAAATGATGGTATTTAGAAATTGCTTCTTTTATTTATAGAAAACTCTTAACACTAATGATTTTGTTAGCGTGGTTTGATAATTATTTGCACTGACAAATCCTTCTTTAACTCAAATGTGCTCACTGGATATTCCTCACTCTTATGAACCACCATCATGTGCAAGCTGTGATTTTAAATAATCAGGTGATGGAACAGGGATGTGACCTCCCTTTTGTCTACAGTGCCCACCTTTATATATAACACTTCTCCTGCATAGTACCTTTGTTTGCTTAAAACTAGTGGTTTTAGGACAAAATGAAGAAGCTTCTTTCACCACGGATTTAATTTTATGAACATGTTGAAACTCTTCTATATTCAGGCCTTATAATCAAGCTAGAGGGAAAAATCACTCCTGGTGGAGACTGAAGTTTTGGCAACACTTTTAGGTGGAACTGGTGGTTGTGATACTGGAAAGCCGTTGAGCACGAATAATATCACTTAAGGGATGCAGCCCAGTGCTGGACTGTGCCAGCCTCTTGCCTTCATAAATATTTATAAGTCATCTCTGCCATCTCATTAGAATCTAATTCAAAGATAGCAGGTGCTAGCAGAGATTGCTCAAGCTCGGCCAACTAACTTTGTTATCATTGTCCAAGTTTTACGTTTAGAAAAATCTGTAGAAGACAATCTCTGAGACTTGTTTGGTTTACTAATTTTATTTTTTAAAATGTTCTTTGGAAACTACTGTGACTTGCCCTCAGAGGCTTGTAGTTGGCTTTGAAAAACAGACACTGAGGAAGAGCTGTGCAAATTATTTGGAAAGGGATTGAGATCAACCATGCTGGAGAGCTGGAGAAGCGGGATCGGGGCCTGAAGGCAGGAAGGCACTGCTTTTTTCTGCAAATAGAGAAGATCATGGTAGGTGATGCCCAGTGCTGCACTAGGGAAGTCCTGCAGGGCGAGACAGGCCACGCAGAAATGAGCTCTGAAAGCGTGGACAGATGGACCTTGGGACTACAACGCTAAGTGAAATAAGCGAGACACGGGGACAAAACAGTGCATGGTTTCTTTAGAGGAGAAAGGAAAAACGTAAATAATTGAAAAGCAAATGAAAAGAGAGAAGATAGGAAAGCAGGCGGACATGTTGTGGACGTGGAAGGGGATCTGGAGAACAAGAGGAGAGGGGAGATGGGTGGGGACTAAGTAATCAAGATGCATAACGTGTACAAACTAATTCATCGGGGTGTTACGGTTATTATATATCTCAAACACATACTTACAGTACAATTGAAATGAAATTAAGACTCATAGTAGGGAAGCAACATAAATCCATAGAGATATAGAAGCTCAATAATATGGAAAAATAATAGGATAAACATGATATAAAAGAATGAAGCCACAGGTTCTCTTTAACGAGGATATTCAGGACAAAACAGATATCTGAAAAAATGGTGTTTCGTTAGTAGGAGTTACTGGTCTCAACTCCTCCCTAGAATTCAGGTAGATCATGAACTTCAATTGGGAAAAACAAAACAACTAAAATATTCCTTTCGGTAACCTCTGACTAAAATTTATGAGTCTCTGCAATTTTTAATTTTATTAATAATCAATAGGAGTGTTAGCAGCACCTGTAATTGTGTGAGTTAAGCAACTTACAGGTATTTTTACTATATTTATATCCATCACTACATTAATATTACAAGTATTATTAGAAGAGTTACTAGATCTTTTTATTTTAATAAAATAAGAAGCAGATATTACTCTCAAGCAAATTTTATTTTAAAATATTTTGATCGTCTTATTTCAGTATCGTGGGTTAACCGTGTAATTCATGAGTTTTTTTAATGTCTTATAAAAGATTACATTGAGATGGCCCTGGGTGCAGTGCACGTGACAGAATATTTTAGAAGTCCCTATGATGGAGGTCATGAGGACAAATGCCCGGATGTCAGATCCGATTTGCGGCGTTCTGGAGACAACTCAGGCTAATGAGGAGAAAGCAAGGGCTTGAGGACAGAGGAGGAAAACAGACAGGGGAAATACGAGCCCAGAGAGAACAATGGCTGTGCACAGTCACATAGGGTGTGAAGTTAAAAATTTGCATTAAAAATACTCAGAAAGTTTAATGATAAAAATAATTACAAACTAATGAATACCCCCAAAATTTCACCAAACTAAGCTAATTGCCTTGCTTCCTATGAGCCGTTCAAATGCCTTGCTTTTCTCCGAAGCACTTTGCTTGTTAAATCAAATGTTTCAGGGTCAGAGCTGTGTTATAGTTTATCAGCTGAAAATTAAACCGTGTGAGTTAGAATTCTATCTAGAAACATTTGTCTTCTCTGCTTTCAATTATCTACATGCTGAGCTTTCGAAATTTGCATTTGTTCTTTTTTTTCCTCAGTAAATGTGCCTCATTATCTCTTTTCTGAATTTATTTTACATCTGCAATGTCAAAGTTTCAGGGATAAGACCTGAAGTTAAATAGTAGCATTAATTGTCTTGTGTACAAGGAAAGAAAGCAGATATATTTTTATCAGCTCCGCTGTTACGCAGTTCTTAGCCCTGGGTCTGCTTGGCTGGTCCTGCCCGTTTCTCACAGTATTGCTCTGAGGCTTCATCGTGTAGCTCAGCACCGCCACTGAGCCATCTACCACCCTCGGTGTGGATTCCAACGCATATTGCTTTCTTATGACACATGAAAATGTACATGATAATCATTTTCATCGCTATTTACACAAATTTGCACAAAACCCAGCATGTTATGTTTTCTTACCATCTTACCCTCTTCTAGTCATGAAGATGTTAGTTTTACTGTCTGTTTTTAAATTATTAAATCTAATATTAGTTTTGCTACGATGTTACTAGAGTGTGTATTCTCATAGACATTCCTTAGATTCAAAGTTAAAAGAATCTATTTACATTATACTTTAGATTTTTCCTTTCCACAATTTATTTGTTTGATTTAATTTTTTTCCTTAGCTAATATGTATTAAAACTATTTGCTACATGACAATTTTCTACTTTAAGTTAGAAGAATTATGTCAAAACCTAAAAATGAAAGAAAGTGTAATGATCTATGAAGTGGCAGTCTCTAGTTTTGTTTTTTTTTTTTTTTTCTCTTGGAGTTAAAACTATTGAATGAAGTTTCCTTCCAGAAATCTACATACCAGCTTGGGAAACACAAATTTGGCTGTAATTAGGATTGTTTTTCTTCATTCACTTATCAAATATTTACCCAGTTCTGACAGTTTATCAGATATTTTAGGATATAGAGGTGACAGCACCAGGCAGGATTTGTTGCCTCCATGGAACTCACAGTACAATGGAAAAATTAGCAACCAAATAAATAAATAAATAAATAACATGCTCATCCTTGTGGGCTTTAAAAATCTCTTCTTACCAAAAGTGTATGGGGGAAGCATTTGTTAGAAAATGAGCATCATTTCTCTAAGGAGCTGATGCTCATCTGGCCCTTGAAAAATGAATACTGGTGACCTAGCTGGAGAAAAGAGAATTGCAGGCAGCTGAGTTGGCATCTACGTGCTAAGGATGGGCAGAGAAAGTGTCAAGAGATGAATTTGAAAAAAGCCAGCAAAGACAGCAAGCAAGGCATTGTGAAACTTGGTAAACATTTTGACTCCTTTTGTGTGATAAAAGGGAAATAAAGATTTAGAGCATGAGATTCATGCATGTGACTTGTATTTTCTAAAAGAAATAACTTGAAGCTATACTGCAAAAGGAATTTGAGAAGCAGAAAATATTGGTATTTTTTAAAGAATTGGTTTCAGTGATGGATTTTAGCAACTACAAAACAAAGAACGGGGTCTAGTTGAGAATTACAAACCGTGCTGATTAATTATGCATGAGATGAGAAAGAGAGAAAAGTTATAGTTGATTCAGAGTATGGGACACGGCATCTCTGAGGCAGGCATGCTTAGTGCTGAGCGAGAGCACACCAGAGAAACACTGGGCGAGGAAATGAGGATTATGATCTTAGCTCGAGACGTGTTGCATTTGAGGAGTTGACGAGATATTCAAGTGGGGATAGCAGCGATGAGTTAAGTGTAGGAACTCAAAGCTGACTGGTCCGGGCTTCAGTCAGCGGGCAGCACAGAACAAAGATAGTGAGGGAGCAAAATCAGGCCTTCGCAGACAATGCGTCTACAGGAAGTGACCTAGAGAAGAGTGCTGAGTGTTTAATATTCAGAGATGATGACCTCATGTACGTGCAAAAAAGAAAGGTTCGTTTTTGTCAGGTTTCAACCGAATCTGGCTTCTCGTCCAGAGATGAGACACAGACATGAGCATGTGCTTTGCTCTGGGTCAAGACTAAATCACCGAGCTGTTCCCTTGTGTTTAGTAATCAGTGTCTGAAATGCAAAGCTGGGAGGGCTGGAAGTCCTTATGGGTTACATGACAGTGCTGGATCCCAGAGACTTGGTAAGATCCAGGTACAGAGATTCTTGCAAAACGAAGAAAAGTTTGTCTCATTACTATGTTTTATTCCCACTGGATGGCTGATTTGGATAAGTCCTTTCTAAATTATCTTAATCCATTAAGTAGAAAAAGAAATTTTGCTGAGGAAAGAAGAATAATCACAATGAACTCACAGCCTTCCTTGTGCACTGAACTTCCAAATATATTACACTTTGCCTCACTTTGGTATGAAGAAGGGCAGGGGCTCCAGAGTCAGTGAATCAGCTACCAGCCTTGTGAGGTGACATAAGCAAAGTACTCCAAGCGAAGTTGCTAGATCTTTTTTGCCTTCAACTCTTACTGCTTGTCAACTGAGATATGCTGATTTGACTTGAGTAGGAACTGCCTGATATATCCAAGAACTTAGGGGTGTGTCTGCGGATGTTAGATGTTAGGTCAACAGATTTAGGGGGAATGACCAACCATGCATGCGACTGGCACCAACCACTAGGAATGCAGCCTAGATGCGATACAAAGGGACAGAAGAAGGAAGCGTTCCCCTTCTTTTGAGGATTGCTGGTCTTTGCCATTATCTTTTTTTTTTTTTTTTTTTTTTTTTTGCGGTACTAGGGATCGAACTCAGGACCTTGTGCTTGCCAGGCAAGCACTTATTCCACTGAGCTATATCCCCAGCCCCTTTGCCATTATCTTTGTAGCATGGTCTCCAGTTTCATCACCTTCCAAAGTAGATTCTTTAGCCTTCAATATACACTCTGGAGCTTTCCACCAGAGCCCCACTGGAGACTGCAGATCTTCAACCTTAGAGTGCCATTGGATCCTCGAGCTCTGCAATGTGCAATTAGCTGTTTTGATTTATTACACCTCCAATCGTGCAGATGGCCACTGTGATTCTTCTACTTCTGATTCTGTGAGCCTACCTAAGCTACCCCTTTGAAGAATTATGCTTATATTTACATGGATTCTGTTTCTCTAATGAACCTTAACTAATACAGATTTGGTACTGAGATTGCTTCTAGAGAAACACAAATGTATAGATGAATTTCTCTTAATTGATTTAGGTTTGTTTTTTTTTTTCTTTGGCGGTACTGGGGATTGCACTCAGGATCCTGTGCCTGCTAGGCAGGCGCTTATTCCACTGAGCTATATCCCCAGCCCCTCTCTTAATTGATTTAGTGGTTCTTGTATTGGCTCACTAAGTTGATAAAACCTAAAGTTTCCATGATCTCATCTTTTGATAATACAGAAAGTATGGGTAGTTCATGGTGTGAATTGCATAAAGTAATATGCAGTGTATAATTATTCGATTATCCTCATTCACCTCCTGTAAAATGCAAAGAATTTGGTGACTTTATGTATAATACTTTTGAATATTTTTGAAAAAGAAGAAAAAAAGATGCTGGCTGTTTGTTCTCAGCATCTCTGGACAAACTACTGAAGGAAAATCATGAGCTCCACACATTCATAGATAATCTAAAACTTGTAAGTATTAAGAAAAACTAATAAAAATAAGAAGCTCAAAGATTCAAATTCTCAGCTCCAGAAATGGATAAACAACCTAAAATTTTCTAAATATGTTCTGATAGTCTTTTCTCTTTTACCTGTAGGGCTGAAATTGTCAAAAAAACAAATACAAACTCTCAATACTCATTTGGCTGAACCGAGCACAAATTCCAATTGCTAAGCCTCAGTGGATATTTGAAGCTGAAATGAAGACACCGATCAGAAAAGAATGGGATCCTATAGATTGTGATGAAAATTTTGGTAGGACCCCTCCACGCCTGGGGAAGTTGAACTCTGAAATTCTAATGAGATTCTTTTGCAGACGAATGTATTTCTTTACTTTTTGTGGCAGAGGTAGCCCTGCCACCCTAAACATGAGGAGACTACTCCCTGTCTTCCCTATGGGAGTTAAAGGACCCATCTTAACCACCCACTCTTGTCTCTTGGCCTAAAACCAGGCTCAAATGTGAAAGAACTTCCTAAGGGTGACTTACACAGCATAACACACGAGGAGGTCTGCTATACTCCCAAATAATTTCTTGAATTTTCTAATTCTGGCAAGGGAAAATCTAAAGAACAAGCAGGGAAATGGATTTTAAAGATGTTGGATTGTGGTGGAAGAAAATTAAAACTATATCAGGCTGAATTTCTTGTTATGCCCTATTAAATGGAAATCTTAAAGTTAATGACATAGATCATAGACTTTTAAAAGGTGCACGTAGTTCATTTGGTTGATTCACTGAAATATGGATCAAAAAATGGCCCAGTGTGAACGAGTTGGAGATACTTGATATTCCTTGTTTTATTATTGATGGCTGTATTCAAAGACTCAGAGAAATGGGAATGTTGGAGTGAATTTGCTGGGTAAAACCTGATCTTCCACACTGGGATGGTTCTTTAAATGTACCTGCCACTAAGAAGCAATAGATTTGTAAGAAGGAATTGGCATTCTTGAAGAGCTCTCTCATTCTCTTCTTTGTGTGCCAGACCTTATAGTGGGGAGCACAGTTACTCTATTAGAAAACTGAAAGTGCTGGGTTTAGTTGGGTCCCAGGGTGGCAGGGGCCGGGGAGCAGCACCCTGCTGCCAAAGGGAAGGTTCACTGTAATGGACGCCAGAGGCAAAATGGTCTAATGTGCATGTAGATCTTTGGGACTAACTGATTATTTAGCATGCTCTACAAAGTGGAATACATAGAGGCCTAATAAAATTTTACTGTTTTAGAAAAAATTTATGGCAAATGAACACAATCTATCCCAAGTCATAAAAACAGGATGGTGGCCCCTTAACCCATTCCCAGACTTGAGCCAGTTCACAAAACCAGGCATCTTAAAGTGTGGCTAGCACCTGATGTATTACCAAAACATTTCACTATCAACCTTTCCTTCATCTTTGCCTAAAGAGACCTAAGTCCTTTTACTAGGATAGCTGTACACTGGGGAAAAGGAAATGGTCAGATGTTTTGTGAAATATAGATAACTGCCCTGAAATAAGGCTGAGTCCAGGAGATTCAAAGCATCATCTGTTCTCCCATGGGAGCAGGGGCCAATCAACACCAGGATCACGGAAGTTTCATCAAGGCCCAACTCACAGTGAGTCCAGTGGGTCCCTGAAGCCATCCTGTGGTTATTTCCTCAGTTCCAGATTGCATAACTGTGATAGGTATTATCAGTACTTGCCAGAATCCCCACATTTAGCCTCTCACCTGTATAGTGACTATTATCAAGGAAAATGCTAAATGGAAGCCTTTAGAGTTGCCTGCACCTTGGACAATAGCAAATAAAACAGAATTTTGCAGACCTGGAGGAGATGTAGAGATACGTGCCACCATCGAGGATTTGATACGGAGATGGCTCCCACCACAACCCCGTTTCATGCTTCTGTTTGGACCATGAAAAAGATGGGTGGACCCTGGAGAATGATAATGGGTTAGTGTAAGCTTAATTAATGATGGCTTCGTTTAAAGCTGCTGCACCATAAGTGGTTTCCTTGCTTGTGCGGATTAATACAGGTCCTGACACCTAGTACACAGCTAGTGATTTAGCAAATGGCTTGTTACTCATGCCCATTCATAGGCCCACCACAAGCAACTTGCTTGCTTCTGGCAAAGCAATCAAAATAACTTTACTGTGCTATCTCATGGGTATAATAACTTTCCAGCCCAATGTCACAATTTAGTTTTCAGGGATCTTCATATATTTTAATTTTTCCATAAGGTATCACACTGGTCCATTATATTGACACCAATATGCAGATTGTACCAAATGAACAAGGGTTAGCAACCAGTCTCTAATTGTTGGTAAAACATTTGTGTGCCAAAGAATGAAAGTAAATCCAAATAAATATAAGGACCCTCTAACTTAGTGAGCTTCTGTTTGTCTAGTGGTGTGGGGCTTGCAGAGACATCCCTTGTTAAATCTAGCCTTTCCTACAATCAAAATGAGGAACGGTACCTAGTGAGCCTATCTGAAGTACGGAGTCTTCACCTGCCTCACTTGGGTGTTTTGCCACAGAAAGCTGCTAGTTTTGAGTAGGGTCCAGGACAGGCGAAGGCTCTGCCATAGGTCCAGGCTACTGTGCAGGCTGCTCTGCTGCCACTATGGCCATATGATCCAGCAGACCCAGTGGTACTTGAAGGGTCGGTTGTAGGTAGTGATGCTGTGTGGAGCGTCTGGTAGGCTCTCCTGGCGAGTCACAGCAGGAGCCCTCGGGATTTGGGAATCACAGCAGGAGCCCTCGGGATTTGGGAATCACAGCAGGAGCCCTCGGGATTTGGGAATCACAGCAGGAGCCCTCGGGATTTGGGAATCACAGCAGGAGCCCTCGGGATTTGGGAATCACAGCAGGAGCCCTCGGGATTTGGGAGCAAAGCTCTGACATTATCTCCATACAACTACTCTTCCTTTGAAAAACTACTCCTGATCTGCTGCTGGTCCTCAGGGGAAACCGAATGCTTGACAGTGAGCACCAGCTTACCAAGTAGCCTGAGGCAGCCATTATTAACTAAGGGCTGCCCGACCTCTAGTTCTCTAGGATGCATGCAGCCAGTTTGATCTCTCCCACCTCTTACCCCCTAGAGGAACACTGTGATTTTTCCACTCATGAACTTGTAAGCCTATCTAATAAACCCCCTTGTACAATTATACATGTGTTTCTATGGATTCTGTTCCTCTGCAGAACCCTAATTAACCACAAAACCAGAGTGAACAGAAAATGCTGTCATAAGTGGGTACATAAATCTGAAATAGATGCTCGAGGAACTAATATTATTCAAATTGGAGAGGTTGAAAACTTCTCTCTCCCTCTCCCTCTCCCTCTCCCCCCCCCCCTCTCTCCTTTCCTTTCTTCTGATACTAGGACACGAAACTGAGTACTGACCTACATATCCAACCCTAAAACTTTTATTCTTTTATACCCTAAACTTTTGCTAAAACTTTTATTCTTGTGATGTGTTCTAAGTGGCCCAGGGTGGCCTGAAATTTGCGATCTTCTTGCTTCAGCTGCTCTAGAAGCCGGGATCACAGGCAGATGAGCCTTGGCAAATCGCAAATGTCCTGTCGATTGCAGGAATGTGTTATTTTTAAGCAGCTAGACTAACAGGAAAAGAAAGCTGTTACTTCTTTTTGTGTGACAGAGGCAGGGAAGGTACAGCCTTTATTGTTAAACAAAAATGCGTCCAAAACAGTAATGACTAATTGTATCTCAGTTCCTTTTTGTTTAGAATTCGATTCCTTTCATGGCTGAATATATGTACTACATAAACCTTTCTTGCTGGGACTTTCATGGATTTAGAGTATCCAGGTGATAACTTTTAAACAAGGTCATGTTACCATAGTAACAAATTATTGGAGCCAGTTAAATACATAAGAAGAAGGATACCTGCAATCCATGTGTATTGTGAAGGTACAGAAATGAAACCATTCAACCATCCCACATGTGCTCATTGATCATTTACCGCCCTGCCGGCGCAGCTCTCTCATGACACTTAGAATGTTATGATGAACTAACAGTCACATCACCCCAGGTTTGTAAGAGGAGACATTTTTAATGAGGAAAGCAAGAAATTAAACATAGAGAGGATAAAAGTGATTTCTGGGCTATGAAAAATATAAAGTAGGGAAGGCTTAGATATAGGGAAGGGAAGAGTGTTTTACTTGAAAATCATCAAAAGTTCACATCTGAGCAAAAGCCTAATCAGGGGAGAAAGAGGTCTCGCTGATATCTGATGAGAAGAATGGCAGGAGAAAAGGATATTATTCTGTCCTTAAAATTGATCTTTAAAGTAGGCTGTCTTAGGCGGAAAAAATAAATAAATTAAGTAAGGAAACTGGTTCGCTTTGAGAGATGTGGATGTGATTGATTCCCTCTGTGGCACTATTTCCTCCATAGGTATGAAAGAATGTTTCTTTTTCAAATTATGCAATCTGTTTGTGGTGGTCAGTAAAAGGTTGAACATTCAGTATCCATCATGAAATAAAATGTGTCTCTGTTTCTGTGGCTCTCTTTAAAGTGATTTATTTTCAGGGCAGCTCTGCAAAATGAAACACATTCTTTAATCCATGTAAGTATAGAACAATGAAGTTCTATGCACCTTCAGTACAGTTTATGTCTTGATTTTTGGTCAGTGGAATCCTGAAAAGCATTTTGGACTTCAGAATGGGGAATTTAAGTGTTGATCCGAAACTGTTTGGAACTGGAGACTTCCCTCACAATTGTGGCTCAGTACTGAGTAAGTACCACTAAGATTTGATCGGCCCCAGTTCACAAAACACAGTTTCTTTCTTTAATGTTTTACCTTCCCTGCCTCTGTCACACAAAAAGAAGTAACAACTTTCTTTTCCTGTTAGTCTAGCTGCTTAAAAATAACACATTCCTGCAAGCGACAGGACATTTGAGATTTGCCAAGGGGCCAGTATTTCCTGGCTCACAATTGCAGGAAAGGCTTTGCCTCATTATCAATGGGACCTGGAGGCTTTGATAGGCAATTGTTTCAAAAGCTAAACAACATTTGTAGTTGAAATATAGTGTGTGTGGTACAAGAACCCTGTAAAGGAAATATAGCATCAAATGGATGAGATAACAGGGTAGTCTGATGTTTTCTTCTTTTACTGGTAATAAAGTGAAAAACTAAAAAAATGGCAACTAACTTGCTTTTAATAAAGCCTCTGTTGTTTTAGGACAGAAAAGTGGAACTGTAATGAACAATACAGATTTCCTTCTCAATAACTGCTTATTTTAACAATGGCATGATTGTGAAATCACAATCACTTTGAGAAAAAACATTTCTTTTAAAAGATGCTCAATCCATCATGTAGAGTAGAGTCAGAAATATGATTGAGTGGTTAAAAATACACACTCCCTGTAGACAGGGAGAGCCAAGTTATTTAAGAATATCTTGATAAAGATGGCTTTACTCTTTGTTTAGATCCTCATTAGAGATATATAAAAACATATGCATATTTTCTGTATGTACACATGGTATGGTTATAGAGTTACAACATATTCTATGTTATCAAAATGTATATACTGTCAATAACATACAAATACATTATTTTAATATACTGACTATTGCATATATTTAACTATGTATATCTTGCTTTCTCAGAAAATTTATTAGATTTGATTATCTTTCTGAAGTGCGGATCAGGAAAATAAACAATAATATGAATAGTAGGTTCTGAATAATTACATATGCATTCATACCCGCTTTGTTGATGAAATACTGAGAATTCTGACAGTGAAAATGCTTCATGGATCAGTACATATCATTTACTACACACACACACACACACACACACACACACACACATATATATCACGTGAGAGAGTAGGTTATACTATACTGTACAGCATATAGAAACAAAGCATTGTCTATCAGGTAGTCTTTATAAAAAGACTTACCTTTCTTTTCTGTTTTTGAAACCGTATCAAACATACTTTTTTTGCCTAAATTTTTCAGACTATCCTGAATTCTAAGTCTCCTACTTAGGTAGCAAGACTTTACATAAAACATTTACAGCATAGTTACGCAAATTTATAGAGCAGCATTCTATAGCCCTACCATGATGCCTCCTGGAGGTGTGCTGGAAATTGGAGCCTAGAGGCAGTGGGTGGAGTAGTAAGAATAGTTAAAAAAATATAATTTCCAAGGAAAAACACATAATTTGGTGTATCAAATGAGAAGGAAATACATTTTACAATCTGGTTAAAGATATTAAAATTAGAAAGAAAATCAGGCAATGCATTTTAAAAAAATTAGCAACAATATTTATAAAATAGAATTAGTTTCAGACTTAATATTTACTTTCCCTCCAATACTGACTCCTAATGGAACGTAAAAACAGCTGGCTTTGTTGATCCAATGATTCCATGTGAGACGGAGTAGGCACAGTCAGAATCATTAACGTTCCACTCTCATCAGATTTATGCTTGAGAAAACTAAGTACATTCCCAGTAATTTATTATAGACATTTCTTGGTTTGTCTTAGATACATTATTGAGATGACAAAAGGGGATGAGATGAAATAGCAGGACAATTGCACAATTTAAATCTCTTCAATAATAGTGGAGCATTGAACTGTTTTTCTCATTCCCACCCTCTGCCTGGTGTGTATGATTTTAAGATTAATAAGCAGGCAGGGTTTCCCTTGTTTCTTTGTTTATCAGCAGTGCATGCCAAGATGTTTTTATCCCATCCCTGAGGGATATTGTCAAAGGAATGACAGTTAACTTCCTTGCATGGCAGGGACATTCCCAAGGTCTTTCCCAAACTGTTGTACTCTCTGCAGTAGAATCTCAGCACTGATGCATTTTTATTCAAAATAAGGAATACATGCTATTTTACCTAACCTAACCAGAAATACCTAACCAGAAAATATATTTATCTTTTGGTACTGTTACACCAAAATCCATTAGTTTAGTTTATGTCTTTGAGTGGATCTATTATCCTTGCCTGACAGACCAGTGGCATGCATTGATCACCTGGAAAATACTGGCTCACTAACTTGAAGAAATAGTAAGAGGTCACTTCAGAGAATGAATGTTTTCATCTTCTGGAATGTTAACTACAACACTGACTTAACATTTGAAGCTAAGGAAGACTCAGGAAGGAAAAAGTTAATACTGTGTGATTTGCCAGCAGTGATCCAATGTTCTGAATTGCGTCTCCTCCTAGTGGTCTTATAAAGTAACCACTATAATTAGTGAGGGAGCTCACTTCACTCCATTTTACTCCAATTCAGTTCAATTCAATTCAATTCAATTCAATTCAATTCAATTCAATTCAATTCAATTCAATTCAATTCTAATCTCTTAAGGTTTTTTTCTTCCAATCTCAGTCCAGCCTTAAATTTCTTGCCTAAATTGTTTTACCATGTAAAGATACAAAGGAGGCAGGAAGGTAGTGACCAAGGGAGGAGAGAAGGAGGGATGGGGAGACAGAAGGAGGAAAAGAAGAGAAGGAGAAGGTGAAAGAGGACAAAGAGGAAAAAGAAGGAAGGAGAAGAAAGCAAAGCAGTGGAGAGGAGAGGAGGAAGGGAGGGAGACAACAGGTCCTTTAGTAACCGTAGCTAATTGTTCCTAGATACTTGACAAAAGGAAAAAGAGTACAGTTTCTTAAAATCAATTGGAATTTGGAAACAAAAAATGTATTTATCTTTTGGTACTGTCATACCAAAACCCATTATTCTAAGTTTATGTCTTTGAATGGATCTATTATCCGTGCCTGACAGATTAATGCCATGCATTGATCACTTGGAAAACACTGACTCACTAACTTGAAGAAATATGTTAAATTGTGAGACAGTTCACTACACAGTAACGATAAATTATATTCCTTTATCTCTCTACCAACTCATCAGAAAAGTCTTGAGTTATTGCTAAACTGTGTAGCTTATGGTAGCAAATAGAAACCTTCCAGACAATGATATTTCACTCACAATCTTGAAATTGTCATTGTAAACAAACATTGTCAGTTCTCCTTGACATCACAGGCACACTCTTCTGGGTTTTCAATGTCTGACAAGTATGTCTCAACAACCACTTTCCTTCTGTCAGTCATTCTTTTAAGTAAAATGGTGTTATTGTTCCATTAAAAAAAGGAGCTGTTTCAGTTCCTAACTCAATTGGACAAGTGCTTCTCATGTCACCCTGCAACTTGCCAAGAGTGCTTTTGGGAAGCTGCCATTTCATCATGAGAATGTGGTGCTGATGCACACTCCAGTTCAAAGTGTAAAGAAGTGATTGATATTTACTGCTTCCTTATGGCCATGTAAAAGTAAATTTGAATTAAGAAAAACAGTGGTAAGGAAGACTAAGCACGGACCATTACATGGGTTCCACTACTTTCACTGATGATAAAGCACCTGGGTTTTACCCACAGTTGCTTAAATGTCATCAGCGCAATGTTAATAGAGTGAAATTAGTAAATCATATCTTAGGGCTGCTGTGAAAATAGTTTGAACTCATCAAAGCTATAAAATGTTTTTGAGAACCTCTGCTTATCTAAGATATGTACTTTGATCGATCCCCAGTACCGCAAAAAAAAAAAAAAAAAAAGAAATCTAAGATATGTACTTTGAGAGTCACTGCCAGTGAAGAGAAAGGCATATGGCATAGGATGCACCATGAGATCACATCTTAAATAACTAAAAGAACAAAATTATGATGATTTGTTGGCATTTCTAATAGTAGTAATAATCCACACAGGCATGAATTGAATCCTGATAAAACTGACATTTCCAGTAAAACAGACTAAAAAATTCTTCACTTCTTTCTCCATGTTTTCTACCCTTCAAAGGATAAAACAAGTACGTTTGAATTTTTTGGCCTCCTAAAAGGTGACTTATTAGATTGTGGTATATTATGTATTCCTATTCTGTTTATATTAGCCTTGAGACGTGATTCACGTCAGCTAACAAGACATGAGCAGAAATGAATTTTTAAAGACATTTCCTAATGTTATCTTTATATTTTAGCTGCAACTTGTGTGATTTTCCAGGTTGAAAAGTACACAGATCTAGGCACAGCCTAGTGCTCAGGTGACACAAGTGTAATATTTATTGTTGAAAGCCCCTGGCACTTTGTGATTGCCTTTTACTACTGGATAAGGTAAACTGAACAGAAACAGCCTTTATGAAATATGAACAGTCATAAGGAAAACAGGAGAAAGATGAGACGCAAGAACAGGATAGAGACCTTGAAAGAAGGTCCTAACACATTCTTAGATAGGAAAAATGGTGGCAGAATTAACATTGTGGAATTATCACTGACGCTAACGAAGGACAGAATTCCTACAGAGGAAGAAGTTAGAAAACTATTGAATAATGTAGTTTATTTTTATGTACTGAAACTGTCTGCTGTGTAAGTACTCTATGTGCGGGTGAGCTCTTAAGAACCATGTCAGCAAGTGCTCAGATGGCTTTGGACCATCAATATTGTTATTATCAGTCATATGAAAAGTACGTTTACACAGATTGAAACATTTCTCTGTTTAAGCAAGGATTTAGGATTTAATCTCAGTTTGATTTACATCCTAATCCTCTGCTCCTTGAAAGGGATATTTGCATTTCTCTCTTTTCGCTTCAGTTTTTGAGAACCGTTCACTCTGCAAAATGGCACCATTTTTTCTTTGTAACAGGCGTAGGAATCATCCGGGATCCTTTTCTCATTCTGTCATCTTGCTGGGGCCCACTTGGCCACGTCTGCAGCGCCTGAGACAACTGGGGGCACAGACACACTTAGCTCTTTCGCAGTAATGATGACGGAGTCCAGCTCTAACACTTGAGAAAATAGAGCCAAGAAACAGAGCAGGAAAACTCAAGTCCAAGGCCATTGCTTAGGCTTCGCATCAAGCCACTCAAGGCAGTCTGTCCCGCAGATGCGTTTACTTGGTGAAACTCCATCTTTGTGCCTGTAGTAGTTGAATTCAAGTTTTCTTTTTCATCTGTATCATTCATGCTATTTAAGTTATTTGTCTTTGTGTTTATGTGCGCGTTGCTTCCACTGGGTGGTGCATCGTTTCCTCACAGAGGCTAGGTCTACCTTCCTCTTCCTTCCCAGGACCTGGGAAAAGCTGGAAACCCCAGTAAATTCTCAGAATGTGATGGCAGAAACTTTCAATGAAATAAGTATTTTGTCTGGCTTCATATTACAGTAATGAATAAACACACATTCATTAAATTCTCCTGTTTTGCCATTTGCTGGAGTGACAGGTGTCAAATTAATTATTATGGGATTCTCAATCTTTAGCAAAATTGGTTCTAGAACAGAATTTGATATCGTGGAAAGCAAGGTTGCACCCACGCATGTATATGAAAAGGAGATAATTTTGATCTCTGTTCTATTTATATATTAAATATGAGTGTGATTGAACACACCTGTCAGATGCCAGGCTGTTGTGCCAGGATTAAATGCCTTTCCTTGTCTTTTCCCACCTCTTCACACTACCCTAGCTAGCTGGAATGCAGCTCAGTGCTTTGTATGGAATTCTGAAAAAATAAAATGAGAGGATTTAGCAAATTATGTTTCATATTTTTTTAAAAAAATGAATTAATTTTTTAATACTATACTGTTAACCCACATCTTCCATTATATGCAAATTAAGGGAGACTTATTTAAAGATTTGTTTAATAAGAATCTTTGTTTTGCACCATATTGCTTTCCTTCTTGCATAGATCAGCTGAATTTGTTTTATTTTTTCCCAAACTTAGTAAAGCTGTACAAAACTAAAAATATAATATTGGGAGCACTTTGCATGATAATCTAATTAAACACCTTTGTTAAGTAAGTAAACAAATAAACATGCTTGTCTGGGGGACCTTGAAATACAAGGTTAAATTATTTACTTAAAGATTCCCAGTGAAAAACCAGGAGGTAAAATCAGTTTTTAGTCTGAACTCAAAAGTTCTTGCACTTGAATTTTGTGTACATTAGTTTAATTTATGGTATTTTCTTACATAGTCTGCTTCATTTGGAGTAAGATTTCTTAGTTTTTCAAAATATTTGAAAAACAAACTTACAAGAGATTGGTACATAACCTTACTAACTGTTATTTTTACTATAGTTAATATTGATAATCTTTCTATCATAATTTTGTTTATTCCACTTACTTTACTAAGCACTCCTAAAAAGAAAATATTTTTCATAATATATTTTAGTTCTGTTTTCATATTATTTAACTTCCTACAGCCCTAAATTCTAGGGGCCACAACATTCTCATATTAATTTTTTATATTTATAAGACAACTATCGCACATTCTAGTTTAAGTCTTGGTTTCATGTGCTTGAGAACAATCGTTAATAGTAATGAAAGTTATTCAGTGGCTGAAGCTGAAACTTGGTGAGCATCTGCAGGAGATGCCTTTCAACTGGAGCTATTTACTTTTCTCAGGAAATCACTGACCCCCATGTAAATCACTTTGAATGCTTGTGGCCAGTTTAACATTTGTTAGGGTAATCAATCCTACTTCCATAAATTTAGTCAAATACTCAGCAAGAATCATGTGTGTTAGTCCCTAAGCCTAAGCATACCAAGAGAATTAGTTATAATTATTGCAAATGTTCTTACTAAGTTGCTACTCCATTGAAGTTATGTGTGTGTGTGTAGGTACTGCCACATACACATTTTAGATTATGAAATAATAAATAGTATATCAAAGGAGTTACACTATCAAATAAGAAACCCCCAAATAATAAATAAGGTTGGGATATACTGGCGTTTGTAATTTACGTAAATCTTTCCATGAGGAAGCAGGATTTGATGAGTGAATAATGTTTCAAAAACTGTATCATGAGTGCTTAAATATTCTGTTTTGATAAAGAAAAGTTGATAAGATGTTATTTTAATTCTCATCATGCAGGGTGGGTATTAAAATTGTACTATTGCAAATTTAGTATCGCTTTACTATTTTCTTTATCACAGGAAATATAGGACTTTTGAAATAAATTCATCATTTAATTTCAAATGTACTATACTCTAACACCTGGGTGAAATGTCTTTTGCTTCTTACATTTTTTATGGAACTTAGTTTTACAGTTCTTTTAAAAATAACTATAGTCCTCTTTTTACAAATAGTAAAATAATAGTCTTTTGTATTTGTTACTCATCTATGTATTTTGAATCAAATAACAGGCCAAGATATTTGATTCCAACTGTAAGCTTTATTAGAGAAAACGATTTCATTAATAACTGAATCTTACGTCCTACAGTATACAAATACAGCTTCATAAATAACAAAATTTTTAAATATTCAATCAAATTAAGAAAATAAATATGTTTATCGATATGTAAACACTGAATCTCCAAGCGTAAGGCTTCATAAGAAAGCCCTATCTTTTTCTAAATTGCAATCCACGTGTAACACTTAAAGTACTTCAGCTTCGGTTATAAATTGGTAACTGGAATATTGAAAAAAACATATGTGTATACACGTAAAGTGTTTAAAGTAGTCTTTAGTTTCAAAGGAGATTTACAGTGATTAGCCTCTTGTTCCTCTTCCTAGTCCCCTGTAGTGTTTACTAATGTTTAAACTTTGCAGATTAACCCTTTTTTCTGCTCACTTTATATTTGTTTTACAGATATGCAACTGTTGCTCAAGTCAGAGGAGCAAGAAAAAATAATGTGCTTTATTTTATCGGTAATAATTCTGGCTTTTCCTATGATTAGTTGGAAATAAAAAGCTATACTTCATCCAACTCAGTTTAAACTTAATCAGACGCAATCATTTCAGCAATCCTTTAAGGAAATGAGCAGTTTTGGAAAATGCATGCTGGACTCTCCTCACACTCCTTTCGTTCTTGAGACTCTCAAAGATGGTGTCAGGTTAAACTCAGGGCCTGGGTCAGCTGGAGCATTGCTCTGCAGCTAGACTGGAAAACAGAAGACTAGAAGACTCTGGATTCAACTCTCAGCTACTTTCTGCTTTGCAGACCACCGCAGAGTGGGTGTTCTCTGCCCTCAGTAAGCCTTGGTTGGCGCAGACCTTTCTCAGGACGTTCTGCTGGCGCTTGCTGCTGACATCTGGGGCTGATGAACACACAGCGCAATTTTTCTCAGCTCAGTCAACGGCTCTTTGCTGACTCAGTCTTTGCTGTGCTGCAGAACGCGGTAGATATCCACCGTCTGGATCCTTGGCCCAGTTGTTCCTCTTACTCTAGCAGGTTCTTGCCGTGTGTCAACCAAAAGGAACTTGGGAGATCATTTCCAACCTGAGCTGCCTGTGGCTGTTTACTTCCCAGATGGAGGCCCAGCAACCTTGCTTAGGAGTTCTTCCAAGTGTCCACAAGCTGCACTGCCCAAATTCCTGTCTTCAACCTGTGTATCAGGTTAACAGAAACATCTGCCCCTGAAGACTGAATCCAGGGAGGGGAAAGTAGGGTGCGTAACTGATCACCGCCCTCCCTTGTCCGGTCATCTTCCAGGATTCAGAATGCCCACTTTTCCCTCCCTGTCAGCCTATGATTTTCCCTCTATTACAACTCACAGAATTTAAATCTTGATTGGTTAAAATGGAAGGGGGGGGGTGTTTAAAAAAAGAAATGCATTTCTTCCTCCAAAGTCTAAGCATGTAAAATTTAGCCTGCTGATAAAGCGTATTTGTGGTGTCAGAACCTGAGGAATGGTGTCTGATTTTCCTTTTGCGTTCCTACTTTCACAATTTTAATTACTTTGAAGTAAGATGGTGTCCAGAGCTCCCTGGAGAGAAAGACTGTGTCACGGAATGTAGCAGAGCTGCTAAAACCCATTGACACGTTGTTTAAATACAGTTGCCACCAAATGTAAGAACTTACTGGCACTCATTTGCTGCACTTAGGATGCCAAACTTCTAAGCGTTTAGGGTTCAGACAAGGTTACACGACTTGAAGACGCTGCCTCGTTCTGTTCTCACTGTTTGAGTCAACGTATTATTTTTCATCAAACAAGGGGTAACATATATTCAAATGAAAATTCTATTCTATGAAAATAATCTTTCCTTATAGCTTTTTTAATAAGAAAGACCACAGTGATGGTTCTTAAATTGCCTTTGAGAAATACATTTTACGTAAAATTATATATTTTATATCAAGATGATGAAATTTTTTATAATGTACTCAAAGGTTAATAAAATAGTCACCTTTATTAATGCAAATTAGGGCTGAACACTTTTCTCCCACATCTCCCTTTCTCGCTCTTGCTTTCTCCCTCTGTCTCTTCTTTTTTTTCTTTTCTCCTCCATTTTTAACTTTCTTAATTTGTTTCAGGCTCTCTATGGATCCCAGCACCTGTCTCAGCATGAGCTTGTACAGAAAGAAGTGGTCAGGGGCAGTGTCCAGGGCGTGGCAAGGCAAATGTAAACTGAGGCCTAGAGTCACACCGGGAACATGCGCCACTTTGTCAGGCAAGACTGAGATCTTGTTCATTCCTACAGCGCTCTCTCTGTTAGTGTTGTTCACTATTAACTTTTTCCCAAAGGGCATATTATTGAAATTTATTTACATGTTTCTCTAATAAGTTAACCCTCCTTCATGGAAGTTCCTAAAATAATATACTACCTTGATAGACAGAAATACTATGTATTGCAAAGAATAATGTGTTAGAATAAAAATTAGGGAATTCTTGTAATCAGTCAAATAACAGAGGGGTCTCTCCGTGCTATAAGGATATACATTGTCCAGACAGCAGTGGCAAGCTCAGAACTATTTCATATTTTTTTATGAACATCATGTACTTGTGTGGGTGTGTTACTCCTCTTGTACCACTTTGTTTTCGCATGTTTAAAATTGTGTTGTTACTCATACACTTAATATAATGAATCCACTCTAAATTTGCATCTTTTATTACTACGGATTATGCTTTTGAAGCCTGATTTCTCTATTTTTGTCTATAAAATGTGATGAAATGAAGCAGATAAATGGTACAGTTCTGATCAATAGATTCGCAAAGTCCTTGCACACATGAAGATGAAAAAATTCATGTTTAAAAGTAAAAAGTTAAACAAAACATGGAGAAAATTACCATAGAAATCCTCATGACTCTAATTTGTTTCTGCTGAAGGTTTAATTCTGATGAGCTGGAGTGTGTTACAGTGAGAAGTATTTTACCAGCAATTTGGTGTTCATAGTGGGCACAGACATTTTACATATTTAGAATTTAAGTTTTAAAAAATATTAGTTGACTTATTTTTGAATTTTAAAATAATATCATGAATTTTTGGATAAAGAAATGAGGTAAAGAAAAACAACTAACAAATTAATGAACTACAAATGGTAAGAAATGCTGACATTAAATACAGTATAGAATTTTGAAAGTGTACAAAATTTTAAAAATATCATTTTTTGCGAGATTTTTCTTTCTGAGAACATGCAAGTACGAAAAGGATACATTACTTTTCTTGTTATTATTGTCAAATATCTAAAAACATATAGTAAGTATTTTCCACAGAAAAGAACCATATATGCTGTTTAAATATTGGCTAAGAAAACTCCCTTGGATCAGATAAATATTAACACGGCATAAAACAGAAGATGTGATGATATTTTTCTCAAATCATTTCAGCATTTTCCAGTTAAAAAGAGGAAAACTGTAACTCATCAATTTGTTTTTTGTAAAAGTTAAGAGCATACCTACAGATCAATAGCAAATGGTCTCTTGCTCTTAGCCTCTGAGCTTCACCTCTATTTACTGTCACCTGGTGTCGGGGTTACCCTTTGTCCCATCTGTGGCAATTAGGATGTTCCTTGAGTACAGCCGAAGTGACTGCTGTCTTCTTTTCCACTGGAGAAGCAAGTTGCTTCATCCCGACTCCAAAGGCCAGTATACTTCCACAGTACAAGAGAGAGTTCACTGAGTTCTGGAATGGTTCGGTACCGTACAGTAACATAGGCAGAGTTCCGCCTTATAACTTACACCTATGGAAGCTTTCAGTTTCATATGCGTGTTATATGCTTGTGTACCTCTCCCATATTCCTCATTAAGACACTGAAGTAGGGAGTAAATTCATATGCAGATACTTGGCAAGGTTGGTGCTCCTTTCCTGGGTATTTTCTGGTAATCTCTCCTACCTTTCCTTGTAAAATTTAAAGGAGCTAAACCTTATTCCATATCTTCAGAAGAGGATAAAATCAAGTTACAAACACAGCAAAAATCAGCTCAAACCATCGAGCAGGTGTGAATCAATGAAGGAGAGATGTACATCTTAAAGCTGTACTTTGAAAAAAAGTTGCAAAATTATGGCTTAACTTTTAATTTGTGAAAGAAAAATACGGTAGCAGAAAGTGTATAAAAATCTCTCAACTGAGTAGATTGTACTTACTGCAAATTGTGGCCACAAACCTTAACTCTGTAACAAATCTTTCCCTATGCTCACTTTTCACTGATGATCTTGCTGCATATTTAGTGTGAAAATAAAATAACCAGAAGTGAACTGCCATAGGCTGGTGGGAACACATCTGTTCCCTACCACGGCTCAACCCATAATCCCTGCTTTTTAAAAAATTTGCCCACAATTATGGGTACATTTTCTATGTGTCGTCTGTGCCCCAGGTCCCATCGTCCTGCCCACTCAAGCGCTGGCCTGCACCAGTCCTTCACTCTCTGCCCAACTCTGTCGGCTTTCTTTCCACATGATTATTGTCAGGCCCCTACAAATGTATGATTGCTTTACTATTTTATTAAAAAATAGCTTCTTTTCACATTTTGTTAACAAATTTCTTCACCATTTCTCTGTTCCCTTTTACGTGTATCCTTGCAAAGAGTTCTTTCTGGTTTTTCCTGTACAACCAAATACAGTTCCCTTTAGATGGTTCAGTCACTCTTTGTCTAAAGCACTCATAAAAACTGTTGGTTCTACTAGCAATATTTATCCTATAAATGACTAATTCCCATCCATTTACAGCTGTAAGATTGGTCTAAGACACTATGATTTCTCGCTAAAGGTATTTTTCCCCCTTTAATTATGTAACATATTTCACTTGTCATTCTCAAGCATACATTCATGTTATAATGAACAAGTGACAAAATATTAAACAACTTCCATGTTATTCTATCCCTGTGACCCATCTCTAGTTTCAAAAGCAATTTATATTCCCATGGCTGTCACACTTGTATTTCAATTCCTCATACATTTCCTGACTTCCAGACACATGCCCAAGTATTTTCTCCAAATCTTTCCCTGGATGTTCACCGGGTGCACCTTCGTATGCCTGTCTAACCTTGCTCTGACCCCACGCTGCTCCACGCACCCCCGGACAGTTTTGCTTTGCAGAGGGTCTTGGTCTCAGTGGTGGGCATCTCCTTCTTGCTCAAATCTTGGAGTCATTTGTGTTTTCTTTGATTCTCTCATGCCCCACGCTTAACTGTCAATAAAAACAGTCAGATCTACCATCAATATTTCCTCCTTCGGTGACCTGCTTCGCAGCCCCTTACTGTTCACTAGCCCTGTTTAACCCCTGGTGGATCTGACCTGGATCACCGCTCTGTTGCAATACAGCAACAGGGTCTGCTTCCTTTCCTGCCATTGCTCCTCGGTGTGCCTTTTACAGTGGTTCTGATAGCGTGCAAGTCAGGTCACAGCAGGCCTCTGTATACAGATCTGCAGAAGCTTTTCATCTCAAGCGGTACAAGCTCAAACTTAAAAAGCATCTGTAAAGCCTAGTGTGATCAACATCCCTTCCCTTCACCAGTATTCATGAAATCACATATCAGTAATCCTATTACCTCTATGCTGTTAGGTATTTCTTTCACCTGATTCTATTTTCATATTTTTAATATAAATGTATTTTTAATGATCTACTAATTAGTATTTTCTGACCATTAAGCTAATATACAAGATGCATATGTCGCAAAAGGTCATTTTATTTGTATAGTGCTGTATGTCCAGTGTATCCTTATAGTTTTATCTGCCCCATTGAATGTATGTGAACTACAATCTTTGAACATAAAGATGCAAGGACTTGTTTAATAATGAGACTAAGTGTAACATGCTATATTCATGTATCACAATTCAGTAAAAGTAGTTTATATGCTCCTTTATTATGGAAGCTGTTTGTGACACAAATTTTAGTGAAGTACTGAAATTATAAACATGTACCATGGCACCCGACTATAATTTTACATGTATTAAAGTGTTTCTGTTGTGCAGTAATTTTCTCGCATATGTACATGTTATATTAATAACAGAATAGTGAACAGTATCAAATACAGCTTGCACAAATGATTTTATTTTGATTAAAATTATCCTTATAGTAAGCAACCTGTGTCCACTATTTTTCCCCTTTTGAACATACATAACCTTTAATACATTTTTAAGTAATATATGATTTTGACCCCTTGTGTTGTGACACAATCCTGTAATGCTAGCTATTTGGGAAGCTGAGGCAGGAGGATCACAATTTTCCAACCCAGTCTGCTCAATTTAGCAAGACTCTGTCTCAAAATGAAAATATCCTGGGAGTGTTCCTCAGTGATAAAGTACATTCCTAACACGTGTGAAGCCTTGGGTTCAGCACCAATAACACACACACACACCAGAAATAATAGTTTTAAGGTAATTTACTTACATTCATTATCATATATATCTATTGAAATAAATTTTCATAAATATAATAATCACCGTATTTAATATACAATATACACACGAGACTCAAAAAACAACTCTGACCTTTTCATTAGAACCTGGCATTCCTCTGGAATGAGTGCAACTGGTAATTTGAAATGATTTTGACTAATCAGCGCACTTATGTCCGCATTGGAATTTCTCTTCTGTGAAATATTAAATGTTATGAAAAATTAATTTCAAACAAGTATATTATCATTAAATAAGTTTCATACTTTTAGTTTGTAATTTTATATATATTCATCTTAATGTTTCTTCTATTTTTTCTTGGACCCCTTCATCCAAGTTGCTTTGCTTCACTTTCTCTATTCTGCTTCCCCTTGGCTTCATCTTTCTTTGTTTAACATCCATATTTTTATGCCTGGTTGTTCCTCTGAGCAAAAGCTTGTCAGATTCTCCCTACAAAGGGACGTAACTCCTGTGACACCCAAGTTGGTAGTTTGGACTGTTTCTCTTTTCACACATTTTTCCATCTTATTTGTCACATGGTAGCTTGTAAAAAGCTTCCATTGCAAAGTTCTTTAAAAGCCACCTTGTCTTTATAGCAGAAGGCAAGAGTTGTTTATTGTTTGGAAATGTACTGGAAAGAAGATAAAAGATGCAAAACATTTGATTTTTGGTGTACACAGAAGCGAATTTCTTTTATTTTACAAAATGCTACCTGGAAAATACTAGATAAAAATGTTTTGAAGAAAATGAGGTGAAAATTTGTAACACTTTGGACATCAGAGACAGGAAACATCTCTGGGTCTAGAAATAATTCTCTTTCTTGATATTATTCTTTTGAACAGTTTCCTTTCTGCCTGGATACACAAATCACCACCTTGAGCTTTTAATCTTCCTTTGAAGGGGACCCTTTAAGTACTCACAGAGCTCTGCAAAATAAACCAAGTTGTTGCTTATTATCTAGCCTTAAGGGGCAAATGTGTTTTGGAAACATTAATACATATTTGTGATTAAGAGGCCTATGTAACAGTCATAAGAGGGACAGAGCATCTTAAAATGTTTGCCATAGAGAACAATCTGTGGACTTTAAGAAAACATTGTATCACTCCTATGTACACTCCTAGTATGGCAACCTTGAAACAAGTTCATTGAACAATGAAATATAAAGTAAGTGTGGTGACCCACATCTGTAATCCTAGCATGCTGGGAGGCTGAGGCAGTCAGATCAAATGTTCTGCCTAGCTTGTGCAACTTGGCAAGGATCTATCTCCGTATAAGAATGACATCATAAAAGCTAGGTTTGGGGATGCAGCTCATACCTCAGGACAACGGTTCAATTCAATCTGCAGTGAAATAAAAAGTAAAGAAAAAAGAAAAACAATAAGAAAGAAAATCCTCATTTCAATTATTAAACCAATGACATGATATTGAATACTTTTTATGTCCAAATACATGTTATTTAATTAAAATTGCTGTACTCTGAATTTCAGTATTAAAAGTACACATTAAAGCTAACGATATCATCCTCTAATGGAAAAGGAAACTGATGTTAGTAGAAAAGAGCTTATCTAGGACACAAAAGGGGTAATTACAGATCCCAGCACTCCAGCTCACACACTTGGTTAGCTTTGCAGAAAGAGGGTGGGGGAGTTCACCAGCTCTGATAGTGCTCTTGTTTAAAGTGCTGGGTTACTGAATATCTTAAATCATAGATATCAATTGCCACTAGGCTTTTTTGTATGCAAAAATTTACAGTACAAGAAAAATTAAGTGCAATTGAGAAAGCTGTGCAATTACTATACTTTCTTTAGTTTTCTGACAGTGATGTTACACCTAAATTTAGGGCAGCGAATGAGTTAGGTGAGTATGTTGGTGAATAACACATGTGTAAGTGCTGCTTTCTTTCCTTTATCCAATTAATTGTTTTTGCTTCTTTATTATGCTGTAACCTTCAAAAAGCAGAAATAAGGTCTTAGAGCTGGGGGAAATCAAAATTTGGAAAACTCCAAGAACTAAGTGTCCTGTGTGTGTGGCAGGATTGAGAGTAGGTGGTCTGAGGGGTCATTTGACCTGCTAGAGAGGCCATGAAAGGAAAATAGTGTGTGTACAATTCACCCTGACCGTGTTTACACAACTGTAATTTGGAATTGTTTACTGCCTTCAGATGACAAGAATAGTTCTTCCTTGTCTCAGTGGCAAACTTCTGCTCATCTTTCCTATAAAATATTTCATGGTAACACACTTAGTGATAAACTTTAACTTATATGATCTGATACTATCAAGTAAGGAATAACCTATGAAGCTTCTTTTTAAAATATTGGCAAGTAAAGTGTACAAAGTAATGATTATATCTAGAGTTCATTTTTCTTTGAAATCAACAGTTTAAATATGAGGACAGTAATGTACTTGTAATCTCATATCAAGTACTTTGCTGGATAGACTTATCATATCAGATTATTGCCTTAAAGTGTATTTTTAAGATATTTTATATATTTTTTAAATTCTCAGTGTTATTGATCTTTGAGTATTATCTCAAAACAATTTCCATTTGAAAGCAATCTCCCGGTGAGGTCTGTTTTTAAAAAAGTAGAATGTGATTATGTTGTTCTTCTGGCAAGGTGATGTTACCAGAATTTCCTCATAACATTATTATTTTGTGATAGAACCCAAGTTGAAAATGAGACACGAAGGTTTGTTTCAGGCAATAAGCATTTCTCATTTAGAAAGTTCACTTTATTCCTACAATGTGCTAGACAGATTCTGTGCCTTGGATAGAACACAAAACATGCACAATCTCTAAACTTCTGAATTGAGTAGTAGATAATAAAAACCAGTTTGCACAGATAAAACCATCCCAAAATGAGAATACAGTATATTCTGTTGAGAACACAATTTAAAATTCTTACAGTGCTAGGAAAGTTAATTCACTTCAAGATATTTAATTGAAATAACCATATTCATGATTTAAAATGAATACAAAATGAATACAAAGTTAGAATAAGGACCACTCTATTCCACAAGAACATGTATTGTGAGTACAGAAATACTTACAAATAACTTATCTGAGTGTTTCATTTACTAATTGTGGGTTTAACTCTCCTTCCTGATTTGATCAATGGCTCTCAAACTTTGACCATCTCAAAACACTTGAAAAAGGAAATGTATGTTTTTAACAGTAAATCAATAAGGCAGTGATTTTCACAGTATGAGTGATTTATACCAGAATCATATTGTAGAATTTGGAGAGAACATGAGTAGGTTGAAAAAAAGTTCCATTTCTCAGTTGACTTTGGCACATCTTACTGCTAGGCAGAAAACCTTTTTCTTTTCTCTTTCCCTGCTATCCCTTCCGCTAATGAAAGTGTTTAAAAAATTTTATGTACATGTATATGGTAGAGATTTCAGAGAATTTGTAGCCAACTGGAAATGAGGCTACCATGAATGATATGCCGAGGAACTTACAGTACTACTACAATGTATGTAAAGAAGACAAAATGTTTAATCACAGAGCATTTGTTCTCCATAGGTAATTACTACTGCTTGTAAGAAGAAAAGTCAACTGTTTTTCTTCAAATTAGACATTTTTGTGGATAAAATAATCATGAGTTATACCACTTATCTTCTTTCTCACTGCAGGTGTGAATATGTATATGTGCATATTTAGATAAAGGATCTTGAAGCAATCTTCAGCAAATGTTCCTATTACTGAGGAAAACCAAAGAATTCTTCAAAATATTCAGACTTTCCAAAAATTCTGCCAATATCCTAACAATGCAAAATCATTATAAAGTTCTTTAAAGAAAAATAAGCTTTAGGATATTGAATCAGTGTCGCTTTAAAGGGGTAGTTTACATTTTAGAATTCAGAGAGTCAGATCACATGGTATCAAAAACAAGACCCTACTAGAAGTAGTTTCAGTGTCACACATTGAACTTTCCTGCCGTGTCCCCAAGTTAATATGGAAAGAAAAGAGCTCTGTGGTAAAAGGGTGGAGCGACTTCTGGAAGAGGAAAAAATAGGGTCCAGAATGGTCGGTCTGTCACTGACACCATTCCAACACCAACAAACACAACCTTTGTCTCATTCACAGGGAAGCTGGAAGCCAGGATGGCCCCAAAGGGTTGTCTTGGAAGAGGCAAGCTGCTTATAGTCATCCTCTTGCGTTTAGAAGATTAAGCCTTACCTCGAAGATACGGAGTGATCGCACATGCACGGAGCAGCTGCGGGAGACCGAATGAAGATGTCAACAGCTCCGATAACAGAGGGAGGGAGGGTGGGCAGAAGGCTTCTGGAGGAGCTGGAGGAGCGCACGCGGGAACATGCTTCCAAGCGCCTGTCAGTGTTCGAGTCAGAATCTGCTCATTTCATTTTCTTCTTTCATGTTCCGTTTCTATTCTTAGAAGTTCTCAGGGGTGGGAAAAACTGAACAGCTTTCCATGAAAATAAAAGCTGCTAATGTAACTCCCTAGAGTAAAATAAAACAATATCACAGTTTCAACCTATAAGTTAGCGGTTTTTGTCTTTATATTACTTTATATTTCACACAGCAATCCACTGATTTCATTTCATGGAAGTACAGAAAGGAAAGTTACTCAAAACTGTTAAACTGGTTTCTGCTGCTATATTTTCTCTGGTAAAAGGACCCTCCATGGTTTTATTGTAACTGAAATGAAATGAAATTTGATTTGCACAGACGTTTTGCTTCCCCCACCTGACGGAGTCGTTAATTCTGTAGCCCTGTCGTCCATTGGTAGAACGTTCTTTTGCTTGACTTCATGGCAAGGACACACCAGCAAAGTGCGGATCTGGTAGAGGTTCTGGGCTTCGGGTGCCAGCGGCCCTCAGTCCTGAGTGTTGCTGCTTTGGGCGTTCAGCCACCTCCATTGGCCCTTCAGCAGCTGAGGCTAATCCTTGGCTGCTATCCGGAGCTATTCTTAGCTGGTCTCTGCTGGTCTCACCCTCCTGTCTCTGGAAGTCTTCAGGCCTAGCACCTCTACTGTTTACAGTTAATTTTTAAAATTACCTTCTCTGCCCACAATACCCGAGAAATGAATCATGACCAGACTTATAATAGTACCACCAGAGCCAGGCTTTCTCTGGACCTGTGCTGCCTCACAAGGGCTCCGTAAAGGGGGAGAGAGCCCTCTGCTAGACCTGAGAGGAGAGCCCGCTTACAGCGAACGGCAGTGCGCCTCCGAGGGTGCAGTCTTGTACAATTCATGGTCCTCTGATGAATCCAAGCGCCGTCCTGCATGGCGTTGTCTAAGATTGTTGCGTGGTCAGTCTTGCTCTGGGCAAAGCGGATGTGGTCGGAGGGGTGCAGGGGGTGTGCGACAGTACATCTGTCACGGCAACATTTCAGAACTTTGGGAAGAGGAGTCGCTTGATTGGCGCTGCTGCTTTTCAGGACTCTCCCAGAGGGCTGGCTGCGCTGGCCGTGGCCTGTGGAGCTTGGAGATTTGGAGGATAACAGCGGTGGGCCCCAGTCCCTTCCCAGTCTTAATTTTGTCAAGGGTGGCTTGCTGGCTGCTGCTCAGAGAAGCAGAAACAGGGCAAGGGCCCATGACTGTCAGCCCAGCGGAGTCTCCTTTCAGCGCAGTCTGGATGGACAAGGGCCACAACGAAACGCAGAGGAGGCTGGAAGACCTTGAAGCAAGTTGCCCAGTCTCAGGTGAGGGCCCCGAGGGCAGAGAAAGAGCATAGAGAGCCCAAGGGAGCAGCAGCGTGGCAGTGGGGTGTTCAAGCGCGCCCCCTTCCGTCGGTAAGTGGGAAAAGGTCTGCGCTCCACTTCCCTGGGAGCTACTGCTACAGTGCGGGCTCAGGGCTCAGCCTGGCCAGACTGGCTGTGAATATACACAGGAAAAGGCAGGCGGAAAAAAAAAAAAAAGAAAAAGAAAAAAAGAAACTGTGAGAATGGAGACCGAAGCTGGAACGATTTTAACCGCAAGCCAAAGAAGTAAGAGGCCCCAGAAGGTGAAAGAGGCACAGAAAATATCCTTCTCTAGAGCCCTACGCCAAAGCCCAGCCCGCCAAACCCTCGATTTAGGACTTTGTGTCTCTAGCACTACGACGGAATGCATTTCTCCTGTTTTATGCCACCAAGCTTATGACATCTTGAGTGGAATACACTGGCTTATCGATGGGACAGTAACATACTCTAGGCACTGGTTCAATTTTCACCTCCGGTCTCTTGGATTTTCTTCATAGTGATGCAGTACATGCATTGGATTTTACTAGTATCTGAAAAGTGCTTCATCCTTTGGCTGAAACATAATCTACCTAAACAATCTTCCTTCCACTAAGGGGCACTTATGATGCTCTTCACGGATTGCGACCACTAGCAAGGTGGGCAGTGTTTCTTCACGTGGGACATCTTCAGAGCGAACCCCTAAACCTAGAGTCATACTGCGCAAGGCATGTGCCTTTCAGCATCTCCCGTTCATTCTGCCCCTCTTCTCTCCTTTCTTCAATTTCTCCTTATTCTTGTTTCAAGGCAAAATGAGCAGCGAGGACAGAAGGAAAAATTAAGAAAGCAAGAAATCAGTTTATCAGTGCGGAAGTATTTTTCTTTCACTTGGCATGTTTCAAGGAAACTGGAACTCCGTGGTTTCAAGCTTGAGATCTTCTTTCTGCGTAGTACTCCTGTTGCATCCTCGCTGCGGTTAAGAGACTCTCAAATCTTCCAAGCAAGCGGGTGGGATCCACGTGATTCTTCTGGAACGCTCATACTTGCCATCGAAGACTGAACAATCTCCAGCAACATCTGAAACTTCTGGTATCTCCTCTCTGCCCTTATTTCTACTGACTTCAGTTGTCTCATAACTTCTCTTAGAAGACCCGCCTCACACCCCTCTCCTTTGCTCACCCCTCTCTCCTCTCTTCACCGCTATTTCATTTTCTAATTTCCCCAGAATGTTGCGTGTCTACCACATAAATCTGACTACGTCATTTTCCAACTTCAGTGCTGCCTTGGCTTTCTGTTGCCTCGGGTTGAGCACGTGACGTCCACTTCCGCGGTCCGACCGGGGTCTGTTCCACTCACCGCGTTAGAACCTGATTCTGCAGTGTCTCAAACTGAGCTGTAAACTCACTGACATTCCCTGACCACAGACAGTTTGTTCATGATTTCATGGCAGTTTTTGATTTGTTTCTCCACTTGACAAATATTTCTCCTTCTGTGCCTAGAAACTCAATTTTTCTTAAAAGGCAAAAACCATTACTTCCTCTTGGGAATCATCTCACAGTGTATGCCAGCTAATGGCCCATCTCCATCATGCTAGTGTCGCTTTGTTCTCACTTTCATGATGACATTTTCTTTGCTGTGTTGTCATTTTTGTTTATGTGTTACTGGGGATTGAACCAGGGTCTTTGCCCTGAGCTATCTACCCAGTAATTTTATTCTTTATTTTGAGACAGGGTCTCATTAATTCAGCAAGTTTCTCAGGCTGAGCTCAAGCTGGCCATCCCTTGGCTTAACCTCTCAGAATGCTGGGAACACGGATGTGTACCACCACGCCTGGCTAAGTGTTGATTTTATAATGCTTCAATAAATAATTTCCTGTGATACAGCTCTGCTCTGAGGATATGGCTACTACTAGTGACACACATTTATTCTTCAAAAAAGTGAGAATGCCAAAGAGCATTATGTTTTCTGTGGGCAGCTGAAGAAGTTCTAAGTAATTTGTTTTAAAAACAGAAGTCATCATGTAAATTGAAGAACTGTCCATTTTTATTGTATTTGCTCTTAATTTACTGTTAATGTCAGATTACTACTCTTTATGTAACATAGAAACTTATTTTAGAAGAGATTTGAATTCACATTATGTTTGAATGAAATCTTATTCTGATATATTTATAAAATTATTGATCAGATATTAGTAAAATTAGATTGCATGAGGTATTTGAAAGCCTATTTTAGGTTATTCTATTTTCAAGTTCAATTTAAGAACTCAATTTAGGAAAGAGTTTATGGACTGGAGTGAGCTAAGATTTCAGACAACTATAGAAAAATCTGGCTCTAATGAAGATAAACAACATCCTCTTTAACTTTGAAGTAACAGCTAAATTTGGGTGGCATTTTATGTCTTCTCACAGCTTGACTAAGAAGGGTCATTAGGCTTTCAAAACACAATGTGGCATTGAAATATGAAAAATAACTTTTCTTTTTGGTTTAAATGCTGTTAGTCTACCAAATGTTTCCTGTCTCTACGCCCATTATTCCATAGCCACAAAGACTTCTAGTAAATTTGGACAGCACTTTCCAAAACAGACAACCTGACAACAATATAAATATAGTCAAGGCACACTCAAACTTTCAGGGCACATTCCAGTGAGTTACTGATGCTTTGGAGAGCAACTTCTTATTGTACTTTCTTGAAAGTATATATATATTAAATATAAAGAACTTTGTATGTAATAAACTTAACTTCTTGCTACTTGCATTTTTATTCTTCTGACTCTCTTTGCTGCAACATTACAAACTACTTGGAAGTCAATTCTGTGATGTTTTTTTCCCCACTTATCTATCAGCTCATACAAAGCCAATGTTCAGTGGATGCCATTTAAATGAGTAAATAAATTACTGATTGCACAATTTGCTAAAGAATAAATTTACTGGGGAGAAAATTGAATATATTTTATACATATACTCTCTCTGGGGCTTGAAGCTCACCCAAGTTGGGGCCCTTATTTATGGTACATAATACACAATAATTATTAGGAAATTCCAAAGGGTCTTCCTGGTGTTGCACAGGGCCCCATGTGTCCAGGTGACAGTCTCTTCATAACAACGCCTCTGAATTTAGTCCTGTGATAATTAAGCACCATCAAAGTCTCCTCTGTGCCTGGATTTAGAGTTTGTTTTAGGTCACATTATTAAAGTAACTCTCCTTGAACTGGACGGACTCCAGGGAGATGAAGTCACAGGATTTCATTGAGGAGATATGCTCTGAAGAAATCCTGTTTTGATTAGGTGCAGCAGTATTTCGTTTTAGAATTTTACAGAAATTATTACTATTTTTAGGTAAATTTCTTTAGTTTTTTTCCATAAAATTAAATTTATCCAGTTACTTAATAAAGGCCAACAGATCATCATGGGTAGCCAGAGAGGCAACTTTATGGATCAACATAGACACAGCAGGAGAATGAAACAAGGTACAAACATAGGTATAGTTGGGGGGCGTGTGGGAGAGTTCTCAGAACACGTATCACTCTTATTTGCTTGGTGGTAGGGAGTGTTCTCCCCACCACCCTCGCCACTCTCACTCCAAATGGGTTTTCCTCCATTTATTTCAGGGCACTATTGTTGAGTTGAACTCTGAGGCCTAAATTTACATCTGGGAAATCTGGGTTTTCTCCAGATAATTTCATAGGAGGTCCGGACAGCCCATTCCCCATTCTTAATTCCTGTCTTGTTTATATCCAGTTTAATGACTGTCTGGCCTCTGTTGCTGGCAAAGGGTGTTACAAATTCCAGTGGTCATTGGCGCAGGTTTCAGGCACAGCTAAGCAGAGAAGAGGAGCTGGAGAGACTGGACTTGGCTGCTTCTCGTGCTGCTTATATCTGAACTGTCTCATAAAGTCTGACAAGTATATAATGGTTACTTCTGTTCCCGGAAGGCCTGGCTGCCGATCCGTGTCGCCCTGCTCTTAGGCCTCGCAGTTGCAGATCTCCCCGACTTCAGTTCTCCTGGGTTTCCTCACTGTTCTGTAAATGTGTTCCTTTCAGAGATTAGCAGATTGACTGTATTTCAGCTTCGGCTTGCCAATTTGGGGGAAGTATGTTCTGACCCAGCAAATATAAACTAAATACAAGGCTTAATGGCCACTTAGCCCTAGTAATTTTAGTGTAAACTAAAATATTTGTAAAAGTTTCTACCTTCATTAGATCTTCTGGAAATGCATGCTCCAAATTTGTGACAGTAGCTGCCTTTAAATCAGTTACTCTGAAGCATCAGTGCTTTGTTATTCAAATAGAATCCTCAAATGAAATTTCACATTCAGATTGTGGTATCACTAGAAAATTTAAAATTACATATGCATTCACATCTTTAATCTTTTATGCACTTAAACTGAGTTTTCGTAAGTTCTTGGGCATTTAGAACTTGACCTGACCCAAAAAAGTTTGAATTTAGTTGCTCACTGGGTGTTTGTTTGTGTGTTTCTGTTAACCATTGTTCATTTTAAGTAAACAGGGATGGTATATTATTCAAATTTATATACTATGATTTATGCACTAAAAATCAATTATATTAAAAGTAAGAATCCATCTGGATGTTTGGCTTCTCAATGGAAAACTTTTTTTATTACTTTAATAAATCATTTTCAAATAAAGCAGTATAATGAAAAGCACTCTGGATTTTAAATCAGATTTTAGCAGAGAAAGTACAAGATGAGTCTAAGTTATTTGTTGTATCAAAGAGAGATAAAGGACTATGGGAAAACGTTAGAGGACACTATGGCTAGGTAAGGAATGATTTGATCATCAGAGGATAAAATAAAAATGGCTATAACACATAGAACAGAATAGCAAGTGGGAAGTTAAAATATAAAACAATAAATAAAATAAATTTTGAGGAGAATCAGAATATTTTGTTTCAAATTACTCCCTCACAAAATAGGTACAAATTACAAAGGGATATCACATAATTTAAGTACAATAATCTTGGCTATTATTGTTTCAATAAATTAGTCAAAGTAAATATCATCAGTATTGATGGAATAGATTTAAGGGAATAAATCTAGATTGGGTAGCACTTCGCAGAACTCGGCGAGAAAATCACCAAAGTACTTCTGTGCTATTTCTGCCCAGCATACACAATCCATATCTCATAAAATAAAAACTGGAATAGATTGTACAAAAGAATTCGCTCAGGAATTTAAGAATGTCAAGGTTACGACAAGAGAGGAGAGACTGGGAAGTATTCCAGACCAAAGAAATGTAATTATTCAGGAAAACTCAATGGAACATGCAATTGTGAAATTTATATTTTGCTCCAAATTGTTGTTTTGACAGTTGAATAAATTTGAAGAAGTTTTGAGCATTTAAAGGGAGCAACATACAAATAATCTCATGATTTTCATTGCGTACTGTGGCAATGTAGCCTAATACCATTGTTTGCGCAAAATATACACTAAAATATCTGAGGGTGTTGGGGTATCAGCCAGAGTACTCCCAAAAACATACTTTGAGCCAGGTATGGTGGTACATACTTGTAATCCCCACACTTGGGAGGCTGAGGCAGTTGGGTTGCTGTGAGTTTGAGCCCAGCCTGAGCTACATAGGGATTTCAAGGCCAGTCTACAGTATGTATTGTGACCCTGTCTCAAAAAACAAACAAATAAGCAAACAAAAAAATCCTTTAAATTTATCCTTTAGATTTAATATAAATTATATTTCACCAAATAAAATATTAAAATTATGAAAAGTAATGTAGTGTAATTTATAATTTAAATTCTATTTAAAATCTTACCTTATCAAGCATTACACACAAAATCCTAGGACTAATCTTTTAAATAATGCTAAAAAAATTGCTGCTTTTTAAAAAAAATGCACAAAAGATTTTTAGAAAGGGTACATAAACTATAGAAGCTATTGGCTTAATTAGAATGCTTAAAGATTAATTTAATATAGAGACAGATAATTCCATATGACATTATTTCTTGTTTTAAACTATAGAAGCTATTGGCTTAATAAGAATGCTTAAAGATTAATTTAACACAGAGATAGATAATTTCATATGACATTATTTCTTGTTTCTGACTGCTGCTTTCCATTCGCATACATTTTTCTTTCTGCCACTATTTTTATATACTGAAATGTACATTGTGGCTTTTAAAGAATATATATTTATTTAGAAAACAATACTATGAGAGACCTACAATATTTATATTTATTGACCTTTGCAAAAATGTGGACTATTATTGGAAAATAGAAACTCCATCTCTCTCACTGGGTGTAATAGATTTTGACTTCCGGACAAGGTACCTGAGTTCTGTTTGGTATTGAGGTAAATTAATACCCACTTGTTCTTCCTTCACTTTTATTAGGTTGCCCTTTCCAAACAGGCTGCATAGTTTGTATGAGTTATAGGTATTTTGTAAAGATATCATGATCTAGTCACTCGGCTGTGACTACCACAGTTTTCTTTGGATAAGACAATGAAAATATATTTACCTATTAAACATTAATATCTTCTTAAATTAAATCATGTAAGCTGAGCTCAAAAATTTTGTTTGAGTTCCAATAATTTAGTTTAAGATCTTATAATGGTTAAGATATTGACCTAATAAACTATTACTTCATCATTTTTACTCTTAATTAACTTTTTGCCTGATTTGTAGCCTCCTATGGAAAGTCATATTTCATATTTTGAGATATAGGGATTGCTCACAGAACTATTGCTAGCTTCTCAGTGTGACCTCCATTTAGCACACGGTTTTCTGTAAAGATCGTAAGTTGAATCAGCTGTGAAGAAAGAGAAGCCCTCCACACCACTTACAAGTGATGATGTAAATGACCAAAGCAAAGATACGACAACTTTAATAAAAGCAGAGTCAGAATATCAAACTGTTTCCAAAGCTCACCCTGCCTACAAGGGACTAGGGAGCAAAGCCACTCTGTGGGAAGTGGAGGTCACAGATGAAACATTAGGGAACAACTACCAGTAATGACAGAGTTTGGGAGAAGGCCCCGCTCAGACTGCATCCTCCTTGAATGTTACACAGGGTGCTTGTCAGTAGACTGTGGCGTACAATTGGAGTCAATTATTCTGGGCTGAAATGCTGGAAATGTTTTGTGCTGACAGTGCACGTGGACTCTGATTGAAACAAACTCATATGAAGTGTACACGTGGGCACTATAACACTTGCGGTAAGCAGGTGCGCTTTCCTGGGTATGAAGGATACTATGAACATCTAGGCAGTTCTTCATTCAAACGCTCCAACATAAAGATGAGTATTTAATTTCTGTTTGCACAGGTCTAATGATGATAAGTGCTTATTTATCCAAGGAGATATACCTAATGAAGTAGCGTTAACATAGACTAAGGGAACCCTTTACAACTCATTACTTCTGCCCTTCCTACAGTGTCTTTCTCGGGTTATAAACATTATAAATAATCATCGTCATCATCACTTTAAACATTCTTTCTTATTCTCTCTGTCTGATTTCTATGTTTAAGAGAAGCTCACATTTATCCTCTGTTTTTCTTTATCAAGTTTGTCTTGTAACCTTTTGTTGTAATAATGATAGAGAATTAACTCAAGGTGATAACTGAGGCTCTGAGTGCTGGGATTACAGATATGCTCTACCCACCCCAGAAAATAACTGATCTTTATTTATATAACATTCATTTAACACAAAATCGATTCCTTCCTTTTCACTTAGAAATGTGATTGATTACACATTACACCATCCGCTGACCACTGAAACTATTCATCTGGAAACTGGTAGAACAGCAGAGGAGGAAAAAGAAGCAGAGTATAAACAAGACAAAACCAGGGCTGGGAACATCTAGAAAGGCACCTCTGTAGGAGAAATTACAATTGTAAAATAATGTAAGGTCTCTGACACGTATAAGGGTTCTTGTTGCAGGTAAAGAGAGACACCTGGGTAGCACGATGGTAATATTTCAAACAAAACAAAACTGAACAAGAAATTACAATGTGTGTTTTGGCATTCAGCACTGGAATCCATGAAAAGATCTTTAGTTATTAGAACTAGTTTTAAGGTAAGGTAGGGGTTACAGTAAATGCTTTTTAGGTAGGGTTTCATTGTGTAGTCCAGGCTGCCCTTTAACTTCCTATGTAAATTAGGATTCCCTTGAACTCTCAGTTTCATTCCCCAAGGCTCCAGGAGTGTTAGGGTTACAGATACGTACCACCACACCTATCTGGTTGTAAAACACATTCTGTAGCCCTGTAGTAATCAACTTTTGGTTACTGGGACAAAATACCTGACAAACACAAGTCATAGAAATTCCTAAATTTTACTCACGGTTTCAGGGGTTTAGTTCATGGTTCACTGCCTCCAAGGCAAAAATATCATGGTGGAAGTGAGTGGCAGAGCAAAGATGCTCAGTGTTTGGTGGTGGAAAAACTGAGCACAGAACAGTCCTGGACGAAAGGCAAGGGGCCAAATGCAGCCTCCAAGGTCACGCTTCTATGACCTACCCAGACATTCCCAGAAGTGTGCTTTGCTAGTCTCTGGTACAGTTCCAAAGCCAAGGAAGTTGGTAGTCCATTTTAACTGTCACAGGTCCTAAGCTCCATGTAGGGCAGATAACATAGGTTAATTAGAATGAGTCTCTAAAACTCTTTAATTGTACATTTCTTCTTGACACATAGTCTATTTTCTGGTTCGTTACTTCTTCAAAATTTTTAATCTAATAGTATCATATTACCTAACAAAATAAATAGTAATAATCTAGTCACTGTCAAAATCCATCAGAAAGTTTCTCCTTTATCATCTTCTCTCTGATTTTTCGGTACAGAGTTGAGTTCTCCTACTTCTAAATAGGCATCTGTTATGGTTGATACATTGTGTCAACTTGGGGAGTCTAGAGGTTTGGCTGAGTGACTCAGCAGGAAGACAGGGTGCTTACTTTGTACACATCCTGAGCCTGTGGAAGAGAAGGTCATGGAGACTATGTGAGAGCTTACATGGCCCCTGGGTGGGAGTAGGCTGTTTACAATGTAAGGGAAAGAAAGAGGCTGCTTCCAGCCATTCCTCCCTTTTGCTGGCTGTTTGCTGCCATGAACGTTTGCCCTCTGCCATGTTCCACTCTGCCTCAGAACCAGCCAAGTATGGACTGAAACCTCCACAAACCGTAAGCTAAATAAACCTCGCCTTTCTTCATTTTGGGTGTTGGGTATTTTGTCTTAGCAACAAGAGTAAAGTAACCAAGACATAATTTGGTACCAGTAGAGTGGGGTGGTTGCTGTGACTATACCTGACCATGTGGTTCAAGAGCCTTTGGAAATGGCTTGTAAGAAGAGTTTGAAAAGGTTTGGAGATGTCTGGTCAGAGCTCAGAAGACCAGAATGCTGATGGAAATCCTGCCAGTAAAGACCAGGTTTGAGAAGTTTCTGTTGGGAAGGACTGCATTGGTTGTTGGACTCCAGATAATGTATGTTGTGGCTTGGCAGAAAGTTTGTCTGCATTTTGCTCGTGTCCAGAGACTTTGCCTAAGACTGAGATTAAGGGCGGCAGTGAACTGATTAATCTGGCAAAAGAAATTTCAAGGCAGTCGAATGTTGGGGCATTGCATGGCTTTTGTTGGGAGCTTTTAGCCAGATTTATATTGACAATCAAGTGCAAAGAGACCAGCAGGATGATTTAAAATGTTGTGAGTTTGGCCAGAAAGGAAGCTCCAGTGAAACTGCAGATTGCAAAGACAAGGTTGAGGAGCTCACTATTGCTGAGAAGGAAGCCAAAGAGTGCCGTGTTCCAGAATGGCGGCGGCGGCTGCACCAGGTTCCAGAATGGAGGTGGCATAGAGAATTTGCTCCTCAGAATTGGATTCAGTGTGCCCAGTGATCCAGGCACTAGATCCCTATGGCCAAGAGAGAGAAAAGTTTGGCTACTGCTCCAGATGGCAGCAGACCTCGGCATCATGCACATGGCCCTCACTTTAGGTGCAAGGAAAAATGCAAAAGTTCTGAGGTTAAAGAGGCTTCCACCCAGATTTCAGAAGGCCTGGGAGGCCAGGCAGTGTGCCCCTGAGAGGGCAGTGTGTGAAGCTGTGAGTGTGAAGCAAAAGGTGCCCTGCAGAGCTCAGAAGTTTATAAAAGACAGGAACATGGATCTTCTAAGGAAAGCTGCAAAGAGGCAGCAAAGCGAGCCTAAGAGAGAAGCCGTGGGAGCTGTAACCACCAGAAGTGCCATGGGGTGGACTCATGCAAGCCCTTTGGAGCTCACAATGTAAACCATGTTGCTTCAGATGCTGGATGTGGAATTACAAGACACAGCGTTAGCCCTGCTGGATTTTGGATTTGCTTTGGTCCCAGTGCTCTGTATCCCCACGTTTGTGCCTTTTGGAATGGTAATGTTTATTTTGTGCCTTTAAATGTTGGAAGAGTTTAATTTTCATTTGTATGGGGGCAAAATGTTATGGTTCTAATATAAGCGTGTCTTTGCATCTGGAAACTGGTTTAAGGAAATGTGTCTGATTGCCAAGTCAACAAGGGGTAGAATGTTATGGTTGATACATTGTGTCAACTTGGGGAGTCTAGAGGTTAGGCTGAGTGACTCAGCAGGAAACTAGGGTGCTTACTTTGTATACATCCTGAGCCTGTGGAAGAGGGCCTGGAAATTGTGTGAGAGCTACACGCCCCCTGGGTGGAGGTAGGCTGTTTGCAATGTAAGGGAAGAAAAGAGGCTCCTTGCAGCCATTCCTCCCTTTTGCTGGTTGTTTGCTGCCATGAACGTTTGCCCTCTGCCATGTGCCACTCTGCCTCAGAACCAGCCAAGTATGGACTGAAACCTCCACAAACTGTAAGCTAAATAAACCTTGCCTTTCTTCATTTTGCAGGCTGGGTATTTTGTCTCAGCAACGAGAGTAAAGTAACCAAGACAGCATCCCTGTTAGGTATTCAGTTTCCAATTAACTTCCTGGCTTTGCCTTGTCTCCTGTCTCTTTGAACAGTCCTTCTTAGACTCTTTTCCTAGATCTACCTTTTTGAATACACACACACACACACACACACACACACACACACATACACACACACACACACATATATTTACAGTTGCTTCTTGGATTTTCTTTTTTATTATGTTTTATATATTTTTCTTTTAGTGATATCATTTACTTAGTTGGGTAATAAATCATTTGTTCACTAACAGTGTTATCTTTTTTCTCACCTAATCTTTCACTTCTGAACTCTGCTGAGTTTAATCACTGCCTATTTATATCTGTGTTAGAATTCATAGCCAAGAAACATAAATGCATTGGATCCTACATGGAATTTATTCTCTTCCTTGGAAAATTCGTTTCTTCTCTTCATTTTATTATATCTTCTGCATTAGCTGGTGGATTTCTGCACATGTTTAGTTCCAAGAGTTAACCTTTGAGCAATCACCTTCTTTTCTTTCTCTTCTTGATGTTCCATGTGCAGTAAGTAGCATTTCATAATCGTCTCTATGTCACCTTCTTTATTTTCACAACTGTTTAACTCAAGGTTTTCATCATGTTATACATATTTCAAGTCCTTCTAAAACACAAATGTTCTCATGCCGGAGGTCTCACGGAATGGTTGATTTGTAAAAAAAGTGACTTGTACGGTATAAAAACCTGTATAACACACAAACCAACAATCTAAAGTTATTTTTATTTTAAACTCTAAGTTGAAATTACTACTATCTTCCATCTAATCCAAGAAATGAGTGAGTATTCCAAGGACACCCTCTTTCATTTTACTTCTGTTACACCTGAGCATATTTGGAATGTGTCCATGTAGAACCAGAAACACATCTCTCCTTCATCTCTTAGTATAGACCCTCTTTAAGAAAATGCTACTGTTCAGCAAAGCCGACTGGGTCTTGTCTGTCTATGCAAACACACTAGCCAATGAACAGAGTGATTGAAAACTTCCAGTTTTAACCTGAAAATATGTAAATATCTTCCTTGTACAACACCATGAGATACTTGGATGCACTCATGTTGGAGTGACAGTGATTATGTTCTGAATGTCTCACAATTCTGCACATCCGCCTATTCTCACTTGTCAATTTATCCACAATCTCCCCTAAAATAAATGTGGAAATTTACCTTTAAATCATTTGCTTTGGTTTCTTTTCCTCCTGCTTAACAAGTCACAGGCCTTGAGTTTACTTTCTACCTATTAGGTTGGTGGAATATGGGGCTTGTTTTTATTTTAAGTCTTAAACCCATTGATGAGGTTAAGTGAAGTAAGAATTATCAAACAGGATATGTGAGTATGGAAAAGATATTTGGTAAAACTCAATATGGAAGGTTAGGACTATGACTGCTCTCTGCATAGGGTGGGGAAATCCCCTTAGCTTGTGGCAAAACAAGGAAGAAGATGGCATTTGTCTTAGGTGAGACCCTGGTCTAATATCTTCACAGTGTGGCAGATTGTATGACAAGGAGGCAGAGAAATACGGGAGGGAAATAATTAAATTTAGTTAGTTAATTCTAAGCAGTGGAAATAGGAAGGATTAAGTACAAAGAAATGATGAGAGTCTTGGTGGAAACTTCACCTACCAGAACTAAGAGACACAAACCCCAATAGCATGGCATGGATCACAGTCCCAGCCATATGCTTAGGTCAATGGGGGCTAAGCTTTCTGACATAAAGATAGGATTTTGATTTTGGAGTCAGAGAATAAACTGAACTGGAGAAAACAAATATTTATTCTGTATCTGCCGGTCAGACTGAGTCTTACTTAGTAATGGATAGGGGCACATCCAGAATTGTTGTGCTTTTCAACCAAGCTCAATTTCCAAACCAGGAATTGATTAAAACACTCAGAATTGGAGCTTCTTGCCTAATAGAAAATGTAACTAACGCTCTTGCAGAATTATTTTCAGTTTCTGTTGATTTCAAGGATATCAGAAGTCTGTGATGGTGCAGAGCTTGAGAGCACTCTGAAGAGTAATTTTTAACCTTAGGCATAGAAATTGCAGAAGGAAGCAAGGGCAAAAATGTCAGGTTTTCAGAGTTCACTGACAAAATTAAATTTTCTGATCCTCTATAGAATACTTAGAGAGAAATGTATCAAAGCTGACTTTTAATGCCCGCTTTTCTACTCTAAGGTTTTATTAGTACTGGCCTCTTCTTGGGTGAGGGAATAAAATTTCTGCAGAACTAGATTATTTGCTTCCAACTTGTGTGATGGAAAATGTGAATTCATATGATGAGGACACTTTGTGAATTTTATGGCCACTCTTTATTCTTTCACCCGCACGTAGAGGTACCACTGTGCTCTAAAAAATGGCTAACGTTTGCGAATGTTGCATTCACCGAGCAGCTTCCTGAGAGAAGAGAAACATTACTTGTTGACTATGGGGAGCACTGCCTACCTCAAAAGGGAAACTTTTTTTAAAATCTGAGACATAATAATAGCAAATAATTTAGGAGCTGAAGGTCTCTTTTTTTCTTTCATTCATGAACTTCTTGGTTTTGTACACCTCTGGATCCAGTTGGAGTCCATTTTCTCTCTCCAATAAACAGCTGAGATAAATTTTCACTAGGAAAAAATGGCATGGCCGCCCTGCCTGATTAGTGCAATCGCTGAGCAATAATGGGAACTCTGCTCGAGGTCCCAATACTGAGAAGCATGTTGAGGAGGCCAGCTGCCCGCGTAGTACACAGAGTCTGAGTAATGCAATGTGACTCTGAGGGGCGCTACACTCAAAAATCTTCAATGGAGATTGCACTCACGCTTTCTGCCAATAAAATCTTCGCAAAACAGTCTTACTAGGATGATTGAGCATCTTATCAGAACTGAGGAAATTCCACCCATTCTGCTGCTCTATCTCTGGTTGTCCATAAAGGCAAGTAGCATGATGTACTAGAAGGACATAGAGGACACAAACATGGACTCTGAAAACACATTGCTTCTGTGTATTCTGTGCTAGATCTTGAAGAATCCCATAACCTCTCTATATGTCAGTTCTATGATACCAAAGATAATGTGTCTATCAGGGAGTGCAGTAAGGAAATGAAGAGGGGAAGCACTATGGCAGCAGAAGTGTCTTCCCACTCTTCAGCCAAGTGATGGAGAGAAGCTGTTCACTCTATGAATAATCCCATCTTCCCAACTCATGTGACACTGTGAATATAAAATATTTATTTTTTTAAAATACTCATTTTGTTTAAGAAAATGTCAAACATTTCACTTAAGAATAGGCAGCAGCAGAAAAGACATGTATTTTTACTCTGAGGAATCATGGATTTTATTAGGGGATGAGTTGCCGAAGTAATGTTTTAAAATTTTAATCCCTATCTTCCAATTCCAGTGAGTTTCTCCCTGTTTCCTTCCCTCAGAAAGGAGCAGACAAGCTCCCTGCTCACCCAAAGTATAGTAAATAATGGGATGCAATTTCTAAAGTAACTTTTAAAGTAGTAAATCATTATTTAATTCTTCTAAGAGAAAAGAGAAAAGAAAACATTTAAAATTACAAAGTGTTCTGGAGAAGACGAGTTATTAGTGAAACATCACAAACAAGAAAAGAGATTTATCCTGAATGACAACAGACAAAAATATCTCTGGACCCATAAAAGCCCAAGATGGGTTCTAATCTCCTCACCAAAGAGGAAGCTACACCCTAGAAAGATAAATTTTCTCTGATGTAGGTAGAAAAAGTTGCTTGTGATATGAAATGTGACAACTCACCAATGAGAGAGTAAGACCTACAATTAAATACTTTTATGATGCAGCTAGACAGAATATGTGCCTGTCAGAGGAAGTGATGAAGAGTTCACCATGGTGAGAATAAGACCCTAGGAATAAATGTTTTTTATGCTGTGTTTATATCAAAGGGCCTAAAAGAACAATAGAAAGAAAATACAAGCAGTATTAGAGAGCCACTTTACCTGAAGAAGTTCTATGGACAAGGTTAAAAGACATCTGTAAAACTTGCATTAATAATAGCAAAGGCTGGAGACCCTATTCAATATGTGCCTCTCGCATAGCCAGACGTCTATCTTCCCTTGAACCCAGATGTAGACTGCAGGACCTAGCACTGATTATAACCCAGCAAAGAAGTAGAATGCTCTTGGAGGAATGCTCCCAGCCCCGGCCCCAAGAGCACTCAGATTTGGCCTTCTGATATCTCCGTGGAAGGGGAGCTAAGAGTCTCAAATTACTTTGCATTAATATAAATCAAAAAATGATTCAGAATGAGATTCCAGGTTTCTAAAGTGCATAAGTTTTCACTTTGACCTATACTTAGAAAAATTACTTTCAAGAATAGTCTCTATCTTCTGATAAACAGACTAAATTTTGTATTGTCTAATGAAATGTTCTTTCGTTCAGCATATTCTCAAACAATCACATTTTAGTTTGTGGTCTTTACTCTTCATTTCCAGGACAAATGAGCTAATGAGCTGATTTTACCACAGATGAACCTTTTGCTGTAATGGTAGGGACAAATTTTCTCTTACTACAAGTCAAACCAAAATCTCCATAAAACTGACCAAACAAAGTATTTCTGTTTTCCCACTAGTGTTTCAGACATTTTAGCATCAAGATTCCATTAATATTCCAGCTCCAAAAGTAGTAATTTTTGCAAGAAGAAAGATTTCCTTAAGAATGAGGCTTCGGTAAAAAAGCCAGATCCTAAAATGATGGCACCAGAATGTCGTCTTCCTTCTTTCACATCTCCTTTTATGGTCTGTGATTTCTGGTACATTAGTAATCTCTGCCTAGTCCTTAAGAAAAAAGACCCACCCAACTTTTCCTTACCAACACCATTTCTACAAGAATCTTCCTTACACGCCAGGCATGCTGGACACATTCAGACATAACGTCAGGAGTCTGATCTTCTTGACCAATATCTTTCTACCTCCCTTTTACTATCTGCTCCTTTTCCCACACTGACTACCCTTGCTCTTGACCTGAAAGATCTGTTTTCATTCTTTAGAACCTAACCAAGACTTTACTTCCTCAGGCAAAATACATTGTTTTGGGCCTCCATAAAACCTTCTAATGTCTGCAGCACGGTAGTTACTGGAGCTTCTGTGATTATTTATAAGGGTCACTCTCAATCATAAACTTCTCAAGGAAAAGGGGTGGCGTTTACTTTTCTTTGAGTTTTCAAAGCTTGAACAGTGCCTAGAATAACATAGGTGCTCCGTGTCGAACTAACGGCCACACGAACTCTGCAAATTTTATCATGTTTTGCCCAGTTATTACTCTGAAGCAATTTTATTAGTCTAGGTCTTTGCATATTTTAAAGACCCAATAGAAAGGAGTCAGTGATGTATTCATCATGTTTCATTATATGCAAAGCCCTATATTTATGTTTAGTAACAGTAAAAATGCTTTTTATAAATAGACACTACTGTTTTTAATCCATAGAGGTATGTAAACATGTAGTCTGCATTTTGACTAAAATATAATGTAAAAATGGCATTGGTAATTTTGTAAATAACTACAAGGTAAGATTAATTCTAGTGTTCTTTGTTTGGTATTCTCTTAAGCAATCTGTCAGTTTTAACACCAAAAGAAGAAGTGTTAGAAGAGATCTGTCACTATTGAAACTTGCCTTCAGGATTGGTTTTACTGGTACTATTGAAAATCTAGTGACTATAAGTATAAAACTACATTCAAAGAGCTTCCCCTCTAGACACTTCTTGAAATGTAGTTTATAACTGCTCCTCGCTCCCTGAAAGATAGCTGCTGTGAAAATAAGAAACAGATGCGAAGAGAACACTTTGCATCAGTATGGTTTTATCTTGTTATTTTCGTTTTAGGTTCTCAGTGTAAACTTGGTTATCTGATGACTAGCAAAAAACATGACTTATATAACAGATTACACTTAGATGACTAATTTTAATGGTATAGAAAAATCTGTAGTAAGTGAAATGCAAAAAAAAATAAAATTCTATCCCTAAAAGCAAGGAGAAACACTTTCAGAACAAAAAAGACTGTTCTGACATAAGACGGTGGAAAAGAGACAGGAAAATTCCTCCTGTAATGGAGTGGATAGATGCCCTAACAGGCAGATTTCATTCTTGGATGTTAAAGAAAAGGTTTATAGAGCTTGGACTTCCTAGTTTTAATGAGGGATGATTTAGGAGGTGAAGCCAACCCCGGCCATCTCCCAACTTCACACTTTAAGAGCTGCCAATGTCTGTGGTTAATGAGGTAGATTTGGAGCCGTGCCCTTCATTAGCCTGACCCTGTGAAACTGCGTTTCTCAAATGTTTGAAACCCATGACCCTCAATAGCTTGTATTTACATGAGCCAAGGGGATTTTCTTGTATACACTTTGAATTAAAAAGTAATAAATATATCATAGATAAATTTTCAGTATCTTTGGCTGATTGAGCTGTTTTGGCACATGTTTTTATCATGGAATTTCTGCTGTGTGCCTCCTTTCCCTTAGAGAAAAATAGGATGAAACTATGAGAATTTCTTACCTTGTAGGTCAGGGTAGTCAATACAGTTTGCATGTTATTCTATATATTCCTCAGATTCCCACCATGACTACTGTTGCAGGAACCTGATTAACATCTGGAATAGGGAAGGCAGAAAAGAATGATTTTAGAGTCATCTTCACATTTAATTTTGTCTATTTTGTGTACAGTTAGAGCACATATTTTTCAAATATCATTTATTAAAACTTTACTAAGTGAAATTTTTGATTATTGTAGGCATAACTGTGGTGAATAAGACTACCTCTATCTACTACACAATACATCTTAGTTTTAATTTCATAGTTCAGTGGATTTAGGGAAATCCTTTTAACCACCAAGGATGGAGAATTACCAAAAATATATCCATGCTATAAATTAAGTACTGTCTTTAGTAGAAAAGTATATGAAATTGAAGAGATGAAATTTAATTTGTACATTTTGGAAAAACCAAATACAATATTTTTTTCCTAAAATACTCTAAGAGTTGGCTTATATAGTTTTAGAATTGCCTTTGTGATATGTACACTTTTGCTTAAAAATACTGTATGACCAATTTACATGAGACATACCCACTTAGTCAGGGGTCTGGTTACAACCTTTAAAATTGAATTAGATTTACTGAATGCTTTGCAAATTTTCTACATTTGTCTGGGCCAATTTTGTGGAGACCTGTGCTGATTGATTATTTGGGGTGGGAACCACATAGAACTTTATGGTTTCAAGTGGATGCAAATGGACAAGAGGCAAAGAATAGCAATTTTACAAATGCTTAGTCTTGCAATTGAGAATAATAGCCATGAAGTTCCATAACTCATAGGAGAAGCAAACAAGCAAAAACCCAAATGGAAGAGAAGAGCAAAAAAAAAAAAAAAAATTACTTAGAACATGAACTCATTTCAAAATTTGGAGATTTTTAAGATCGGGAAGATCCAGTTTCATTTCAAATTGTTTTTATTCATTGTGATTAGGATCATGTGACCTAGGTCTGTAGGTGTCTGGCTTGCCTGTTTCCTGAAGGTTTACATTTTGCTATCATCTAATATATGTGAGATTCAGGCAGTCCCTAAATGTAGGATAATTTAACTTTGGATAATATCAAAGTACGTGATATAGCACATCACCCTTCACTAGTATTGCAGCCTTGGCCTGCCATAGTCAGGAGCCAGCAAATATTTTGATCTTTCTGGGGAACAATATGTCAATCTATGTGCTACATTTGGGGTAAATATTAAAATGCATATCTCCCCATGGCACTTTAAAAATATTCACTCTACTTCTGTGGTAGGACAGAAAAATCTACATTTTTCACCACTGCAAGACATTCTATTGTAGGTAATCCTAACATGTTTTGAGAAGCCCAGATTTTGTAGGGTTTAGGTAATGTATGCTTACAGCTCATTCAGAAACGTGTATAAAGCAGCATGTATGGTACTGCTGGCACTGCGATAATAAAATTGTCACTTTACAAATTCAAATATCTATCGAAAACATAATTTCAGGTTTCTGTTCTTTCAGAAGACGGTTTTGATTCTGTCCTGACCAGCCCTTTGGAGGATTGAGCACAAGACTGAGGAGTCCGAGCATTACGATAGCCCAGACTAACTCTCGGGATGTTGTACAGGAATATAACTTGCCTTCGTGATAAAACATGATTTGCTTAGTGATTCTAAAATTTTTCAACCACTCACCCTACTTGTTCATGTTTCGTCCTCTGTTTCTGTTCCTCTTAGTTATCAATTCATGTTTTTATGGTCACACTTTAACCAAAACTAATAAGGCCATAACAGCAGCCAGTTCATACAAGCTCTAGAACAGAGAATAAGAATTCAGCCTACTAAATCTGAGTTACAGACGATGAATTACCCTGGTGTGTGACAGTTTAAAATAGGCTCGTTAGTACCCCAAATATGCTGGGCTTCCTGAGCCTGAGAGCTATTGTCTATTTCATTTTACTATTTTATTTGTTGTTATTGTTTAGTTTCACATAATTCAGTATTTTTATTTATTTGTCAAAATGAGTGTTGCTCGGTCACTATACTCTTCTAGGAGTACCTATGCAGTTTGATAAATGTGTTCTTAGAATAAGCAAACAAAATTACTTGAAAAAAGTGCAGTGCTTGTCACCATTTTCAGTAGTATGAACTGTTAACCGAATGTTAGGTTCCTTGATGATATTGTTAGCTTTGCTCTAGAAATGTACTCATTTATCATAAAGAATCATGTGCCAATTTTATGCCAAAACCATGAGAGATGTGTATGTGATTATAAATCATTTTATATAAATGAACTTCTATGTAAGCAAAATCATCTTCCCGTGGTGGGCCTGCTTATTTGATCAGAGATCAGTGGGGAATTCGAAGGAGTGAGAGGAAAGTATTCTCAGTGTTGACCCAGCTACTGTTGAGACAAGAGAGAAGTCGAAGCCATTTTTTATTGCAAGTGAGAGTACACTGAGTGAGAACGCATCCTCAGGTTTTCCCTTCTCACATTTTCCCATTTGCTACATGTTACCAGCCAAATAGCAAAGTATGGAAAGGTGTGAGACCAAGTTTCTTATTCTGTAGCAGAACAGGCTTTCTTTCCTCTAAAAAATCCGGGATGAAATTCTGATGTCCCAGAGAGCAAAATATAGCCATGCAAAATATAATTTGAGAGAATGTGAAATAAGATGTTTACTTGTAAGACACAAGTCAGCCTTCTCACTGTTTTACATGGCATAAATATTTTCTGTATTTCTCAAGAAGAAAACAGAACGTCTTGAGCACCTCATTTCACCTTTCCCTGGAGAGTCCATTATGACAGGCTGTACTTCTAACATGCAGACATCCTATGCATGGAACAGTTCTCTTTATTTCTCCTTCACCTTATAAAGCAAAGCATCCTTTAAATCATTTTTGAGAAAAATATCGTCTTATGCCGTAGCTTATTTTTGTTGTTTCTCATGAATGAGGTGTGATGGCGATGCTTCACTGTCAACGTTAGTATAGTAGTAAGACACTCCAGTAGAGGTGAAAAGCACAGGACAGCAACATGCTCAGGAGCGATTCTTCTAACCGAGTGTCCACTTAGCAGGTGGAGCCCCGTCGGAGGCTGGCCACTGGGAGCAGGTTTTGTAAAGTTTGTCTCATTCATGCTGCTCCTCTGTTGTCTGCTTCCTGTCCACTACCACGTGCAGGCCTTTGCTCCACCATGCCCTATGTCGTGATGTTCCTCACTTGGAACCAGTTAACCATGGACTAAAATCCCCAAAACCTTAAGCAAAAAGCAACATCTCTTCCTTTATTTTGCCAGAGTCAAGTATTTTGTCCCAGCAATCAGAAAATTAATCTATGAGATAGGAAAAAATTAGAGGCAGAGAAAATATGGTATGTGACTTATAATAGAATGTATGTATGCTCACAACGGTTTATGTGAACAATTCTCGATGTAATTATATATAGAGTGACTGATTGATAGTCAGGAAAGAACTATTTTATTAGTTAAGTATATTGGCTTACTTTAGTTACATATAATGAGCACATTCACCATAGGGAATCTGTACCTGTACATGATATATCTTGAATCTTTTTTTCCCCACTCTACTCCCTTCCCCTCAACCCTTCTTCCCATCCCCGTTTACAAAGCTTTGTTTCAATTTTTTCCTTCTTTTCTCACTTTTCATTCCCCTTTCTGCCTTAGCCCCTCCTTCCTTCCTGTTTCCCCTTCCCGTTAGAACATTTTCTTCCTATTTGACAATATCAATTATCCATTTTGATCCTTATTTACACTTTAGAAATACTTCTTAATTAAAATATAAGAATAAAAAAGGGGCTTGTGTTCTCAAACTTCAAAAGATTATTGGCATAGTGTTTTTATAACTAAACAGGGTTCAACTATTTTTTTTAAGAGGTTGGTATTTATAATGGCAGACTAAGGAATCTAATCATACATCCTCTGTGAAAAAAAGCTTTGTATGAGTGATATTTCTAGTCATATATAGGATCAAATGTCAGTAATATTTTTCTAGATGAGATTTTTTTATTAAAAGGACTTAATAAAAGCCCTGTTGATCTGTTTGATGCCAAAGAACATGCGGTAATTATTGTGAGGAATAGAGTGATTAATGTAGCACTATATTTTAAAGAACAATAAATAAGGAAGATTGCCTATTTACATAAAGTTGGTATCATCAAGTTAATTACATTATAATGTAGGGAGGCACTTAAGAAATAAACATTTAAATACCTTTTAAGTTAGTATAAAAATTTCAGAAAGAATATCACTGACTTTATACCTATATTTATACCTAGAAATTTTTTAAATGACTTTCTTTTTTATTATTTATTTATTTATGTTTTATTTTAAAGGCAAAAGAATGGAGACATATGAACCAGAATAAGCCATAAACAATACCGAAAATACAAAATTTTACAGATTATAGTAGGGAATTAGCACTGGATGCTGTATTACATAATGTTATCTTCACATTAGTTAGCACATAAACCCTAAAGGAAATACCAAATTATAGAGAAGATAGTAGGGAATTAGCACTGGATGCTGTATAACATAAAGTTATCAATACAAAAACGACTGAGGAAATACAAAATTATAGAGAACATAGAAGGGAATTAGCTCT
>PVLD010010115.1:38468-72754 GCA_004027595.1 Dinomys branickii | reverse complement strand
CAAGGTGGAGCCAGAGCAGCCAGTACACCTCCCACCACACCCAGCTCTATGCCTGCCTCGAGGCTGTGGCCTCCTGCCTCTCCACTGTGTGGGCGGCTGCCAGTGGGGAGCGGTGGGGTGCATCGGCACCCACATCAGAGTCACAGCAAATCCCAGGGATCCAGCCAAGGAACAAACGGGAACTGGAGCACAACAGCAAGAGAGAGCTGCAGATGGAGGTGGATCACACGACACCACGCCCTTCTCACTCCAGCATCAAGCAGGAAGCATGAACTGAGTTACTGGGCTTCGGCTCTCACCCTGAACGCCCTCTGTAAGCACCTTGAGCCTCGGTGGCCTGCGCAATCACCACCTGTTCCTGACAGCAATGGGACGAGTCCACAGGCTTTAAGAATCACCCCAGACTACTGATGTGAGCAACAAGAGTGTCTCCATACTGCTTGCATATATGAACGTTATATGAACCCATGGTGACCGGGTGGGCAGCGGAGAGAGAACCTCCCAGAGGAATGCCACTCAGACATGGCAATATAGCAACATGTGAAGGACAGAGAGGAGGGAGGTGGATATCCTGAACTTGGGAGGGATCTGAGATAGGAAGTGAAACCCTCGGAAAGTCTAAGCAGAACCTCCTCTCGAGGAGGGGATCACAGATCTGACATGGCGCAGTTGGAGGGAGACGAGATAGAGAGGGAGGAGGTTGCCGCTCCAAGCACACCCCTGGCCCACGCCCTCGTTTCGGCATTCGTAGCTTCAGCTTCGGAGACCCATTGCCCAGCTGCAAGGGGTAGGGAACGGTAATGCTGGAGCCACATGGTCTGGACCCGCCCCCACCCATAGCAGGACGACCGGGTGGAGCCGGGCGGTCCGCTGTGAGCATATCTGCTTTCCCACCTCCAACCATTGCAGTTTGTATACACCCCTGTATGTTATAGTATAGTCTGAGGCAGCTATATCTCTTCCCAAGGTGAGAGTCCAAGAATATAGATAAACCCAGGAGTACAGTTATTATCACAGGGAAGATAACTGATTGAGTGGTAGGGCAACGGAGATGAGGGAGGAGAAAAAACGAACTGATCAAAAGGGCCATCATCTGTGTAACCTGAGTAACAAAGATGAATGTAACATTATGTAGGACAGCATCCAGAGCTAATTCCCTTCTATGTTCTCTATAATTCTGTATTTCCTCAGTCGTTTTTGCATTAGCAGAAATGAAGATAACTTTATATTATACAGCATCCAGTGCAAATTCCCTACTATCTTATCTATAATTTGGTATTTCCTTTAATGTTTTTGTGTTAACTAATGTGAAGATAACTATGTAATACAACATCCAGTTTTAATTCCCTACTGTATTCTGTATAACTTTGTATTTTCTGTATTGTTTATGGCTTTTCTGGTTCATATGTCTCCATTCTTTTGTCTTTAAAATAAAATTAGACAGTCTTAACCCACCTTTCTCTAAGGCTATTGTCTCTTTATTCTAGTTTGTCCAATCTATTAATTTGATCCCAAAAAATTACCACTTCAGTTTTTTCCATTCTCAGTTTCTGGATTTTTATTTGACTCTTTTTTTTTTTTCACTGTTTCTGAGTATTTCTCTTTGCTTTTCTGTGATCCTGGGGATTGAACTCAGGAGCTTGTACTTTCTAGGGAGGCGCTTATTCCACCGAGCTATATCACAGCTCTTTTACTATTTCTGAATTTCTCTATAAATGCCCCATTTCTTGCCCCAAAATATCCATCTTCCAAAAATAAAAGATGTTTTTAAACATGTGTTTGTAATATAAGAAAAATGGGGGCTGGGGATATAGCTCAATGGAATAAGCGCCTGCCTAGCAAGCACAGGGTCCTGAGTTCGATCCCCGGTACCGAATATATCTATATCTATATATATCTATATATATCTATATATAGATATATATAGATATATATAAGAAAAATTTTCCTTTTACAGTTCTTTAAAAATATAACTTACTATTTAAAAGAAAAATCACTGGCATGTATTATGGGGCTTATAAAACCTGAAGAGGTAAAATATACAGAAAAATATCAAAAAAGATCATTAATATATTTCACGTATTTAATAATAGTTACTTTAGGGATTTTGATAATTCCAACATCTGCATTGTTGGGTTTGTTTATTGTTCACTGATTTTCTCCTGATTTTATCCTCCTTCCTTATTGCCTCTTTTATAATTTTTAAAAATTGTATGTGGGACATTGGGTCTAAAAGAACAGTAGAGACAAAACAATAGATATATGCAACTTGGGTGACAGGCTGATACACTTAATCAAGGGTCAAAATGTTTGGGGAGAAGGTTGCATATTTAACTCCTCTGGCAGAGATTGGAATTTGGACATGAAGAATCCAAAGAGATTGGTCCCTGCATTTCAATTCTGCTCCTCACTCATGTATTACGCTGGAGCTGAACTCTTCAAGTGAGTCAGAAATCCAGTAGAAGAGCTGTCTGGTTGTAGCTTTGGGTGGTCCCTGTTGTTTTTCTTTCAAAATTAGTTCAAGCCTCTTTCTCTAGGAGTGTTCAAGGGCCAGAACCTGTGAGACTGTTAGACCTGGAAACTGAGCTACAATAAGACTAAAAAACCCCAAGACATCAAAACTATCAATCTTAATGACCCCGAGTTGGCAAGGACTCAGCAGAGCAGACTGAAGCCATAAGACTTAAAGGCAGAGAACCAGGAAGCTTCTCAGTCTCAAGCTTTTACTCCGAGAGAGTACTAGTCCTTGAGATTCATGGGCTTGTCACCGCTTCCCGCTCCCTAAGATCCCTCTCCTCTGTTCCTTTACCTCCAGACCTTGACGGACATCCAGGTGTGCACCAGCCCCCATCCTTGCTCACCTTAGTAAAGACCATCTCCCTGCAGTTTAGTTATTTACCTTTCTTTGTGCTCAAAGATCTTAAATGCCATTATTAAGTATGGGTTTTTTTCTATCTGGTCATTTCTTGTTTTGGCAGAAGCAAATCAGACTCAGCATTCTATTAAATATTTTTGTTCATGGCTGTACAGTTAACACCTTTGTAATTTTTTTTTCTGAACTGAAAAAGTCTTGGTGATCCAAACTTCATGGAAAAGTTAAAGCACCAGGCAAAGTGATAAAGTACTATCATGCTTGAGATATGCCCATCCAAAATCCCTTCTTGGAGGACCCTCCGTGGGGTTTGTTTCTCTTCTTTCAAGGAACTTCAACTGCTCAGAAAGAGCAGTGAGACACTAACTCCTGAGGCAGCTCCAAAAAGAATTCCAGAGAGCACTGAGAAAAGCTGCTCCACTGAAGTAATACTTGGCTTTTCAAGGAAAGTCCACCAAAGAACAAAGCCAACAGCAATATGCTGGTGCCAAGAAAGCATTAGGGCTTTCTACTAATTCTTTACGATGGTGCAGTCAAATTTTACAAAATTCTGGAGGCAGCAACAAAAACTGATAGGCAGGAGCTAACCCAGAGATAATAAAATGCGAGATGAAAATGTTTCCTTATTCTAATTTAGAGGTGGTGTGTTTCCTATCTCCAGCACAAATCCAGGTGTATGTCTTTGGCTTATCCAACTGGATGGCTCTTAAAGGACAAGGTTAAATCAACGAATGGTTTTGATGTAAGTGTAAAAACAGAGATGAATAGGTAAAAGGCATGGAAGCTACAGCGAGAGAAAATTAATATTAGCATGCAACACCAACGTGAACCTACAGCAACTAGGCAAACCCAGGTCTAAGACCCAGGCTAACTCTGAGCCCCTAGGAAGACAACCTATGACTTAAACATTCAGGCTGCAGCTCTGCTTTCCCACCACCTCCACTGAGAGACCACACAGAAGGACCGTCCTAGACCCAGCATCTGACTCTGGGAGTTGAACTATTAACAGTTGATTTACTCTCAGTTCTAACATATACTGCATTAAAGGCGGAGATGAAACACAAATTCAGAGAGGGAGGATAACAGCTAAACACTAAGTAGCCCAATGCGCATTTGAAAATCACCCCAATACTTGCCTGTTTGGGTTTTCCTCTCCTTTGCCTGGCAAAAATAACAGAAGAAATGAAAGCAATAAATCTGGTGCTTTATAAATATCGAAACAAAACAAAAGCAGTTGGGGTAGGATGCGGAGTGTGAGAAAGGAAGGATTTTGATTTAAAGACATCACTTATTTATGAAGTTTTTGAAAGCCAAAGCATAGCTGTTTCTAAGTTCATCAGTCAATCCACCAGGAACAAAGGCATCTTGAGCTTCAAAATTCTCATTGAGGTCCCTTCGTGCAGTGCTGGGTGGCCATCCTTCCTGGGCCAAATTTTCTCACCATGTCACTTATTTTTTATCTCATGGAATTTGAAGCAGTAATATGAAACCAGGGAAAGGAACTAGTTTTTAGTATTTAAATCATTAAATCTAAATCTGAGTTTGTGAGTCCCCAAGGCTTCATAAAAGGGGAGGATAACATCAGTTAGGACCTCACTTTAAACTATGAGACATTTAAATTCTGATTTATTATGTAGGTTGCACCAGCCTAAGCTATCAAGAACTCTTGTGTTTTAGCATATATAATAATAAAAGGGCAAAATTTGCTCAGTTCCTTCATTTGGTTAACGGATTTGGTTGTAGAATTCAAATGGAGAGTTAGAGGCCAAAGGAATAGTCCAGAATAACCTGCATCTCCTTCCCAGAGTTGTCATCAAGTGACTAAATCACACTCAGGTTTCTCTCACTTCCTGGGAGTCTTAATCAGGAGAGAACTCTGCCCTGAAGCCTGCTTTTGGAGGGTCCCTTTGTGACCCTTCTCCTGCAGAGGAGTCCATAGGACCACATTCCCACCCTGACAGTGGCGGACACACACCTTTCTGTATAGTTCTCCATGGTTGTCCAATTCCTTTTCCAAACAGCTCCTAGTCTTCTTCTGGGACAAGCACAGGCCTCTGACCCAAGACTGTCCTCCTGATTGTTGGCTGAGCCACCAACATGATCCCAAGTCACTAAGTGCTGGCCAAGGGCCAGATCATGGGGGTGAAACATGGCTGGGCGGCCATCATGGCTATGAGTCATTAACTGTGAGGGTGGGTGCCCAGGGTGTGGGCAGACACGGCCAAAGGTAGGAAGAGCGATGTGCAGCTGGCTGAAGGTGGATGACCAGCTCTCTCCAGACTCCAAGAATTTCCAGAGTCCTAAGGAAAATGCACTTGTTAAAGTATGAGGTTAGCGTATATTTGGTTTAACATTTTAAAATCTCAACTGATAAATCTTTAAATATTTAGAAAGGTAGTTGGAACTCCCTTCATGTTTAAGCTTGGGTCCCCGTGAATGTCAAAGGAGAGCGTGTCTCCAGAACATTTCCCTCTCCTTGATCACAAACATCCTGAGAGTAAGCACCAGTGGATTTTGGTGGATCTTTACAAACCTCAGAGTATTTTTATTTCTCTCCTTTTGAAAGGTTACAGATAACAGTCCAGAATTTGTCCAGGTTGATAACTAAGTTATGCATTGCAAATAGTTTCCAATGGATAAAAAATTGTGAAGTTTCTAAAGTAGAAGTATGCTTTATAAGAATCCACTATACCTCATTAATTTTTCACATCCATATTACATATTTTTCTATGTCCATGCTCCCAGAAGACCATAAGTTTTTTTTTGTTTGCTTATATAACAAAACTCAGTTGAGTTCCCATGGTGAGGCCTGTTAGGCTGTATGATACAGAAATACTCAACTAACCAAAAAACAGCACTTTAACAGCTATTGTAAAAGTGTCTCCATGTTGTGGAAAAGAAATATTAACTACTAAGTTAAAAAATAGCTACCAAGCAGGGGCTTGCTAAGTCTCAGATTTGGAAGAGAACATAAGGATGTTCTAACCTAACACCAGCACTAGCACAGTAAATGAAAATAGATGCAGGTACATCACCATAAAATTTCACAACACTGAGGAAAAATAAGGTCTTAAAAGCTTTGCAAAAGAAACATGAAGAATACATAAAGGATCAGAAAGACCCCAGAAATTTCTACTCTATACTAGAGCAAAAATTACTTCCAACTTAAATTCTATATCTAGTCAAACATAGCAGAAGGGTAGACTGTGGTTTTCAGACATGTGAGTTCTCAAAATTTAACACCCACAGGAAGCTATAGAAGAAAAGGCTCCATTGAAAAACAAAAGGAAATAAGCCAATCAGGACATGTAGGTGGAGCCCAAGTCATGGAGGACTCAATATGAAAAGTTGAAAGAAATCCCAAGAAATGGTACAGAATTGCTCCAGTATTCGAGAATAATCCCAGAGTGGCATCAGAAAGTTGACTTGCAACCAACAAGTGAAGACTGAATCGGTAGGAAGGCTCTAAAAGGGATGTCTCGAGAAGATAAAATTGATAAATATAAAGTGTCAAGAAATATTGAGAGAGCTTGAGTATAAACCAGTGAAAAAGACTCAAAAATGTAGAACATTACAAAGCAGATAGCCTAGGAACAACAAGAACTTGTGCAAGAAAGGAAAAAATTATAGAGTTCTATGTGGCTATGACTAGCATTTACATACTCAGATTCATTTAAGGACTGATGGCAGATCTGACCAAAATAGATTATGACATATTTATATGGAAAGAATGGAATGACGACTGCTGTACATGTACTCCTGGTGGTATGATGATGGATATGAGAATTAACCAGATCTTCATCTTTCATAACTGTTAGGTCAAAGAGCCAAGGATATAGCTCAGCAGCACAGTGCCTGCCTGGCAAGGGTGAGGTTGGGAGTTCCATTCGTGGTACCAAAACAAACAAACAAACAAACAACCCCCCAAACCAAACCAAACAAACCATTCACCCTGTTAGGCACAGGATATTGTGACTGGTTGGATCCAAATATATAATTGATAGGCCATACAGTGCCTAAAACTGAAAAATCAAGAAATGGTGCCATATTTCACAGATTCAAGGCTGCCTTTCCCCTAGGATGCTGGTGGGAAAAAGCTGTACGGTGGTATCAGCAGGTAGAGATAATCTAGCTCCACCCTTTCACTGTACGAATAAGAAATGGAGAACCCAAAGAAGATTTTAGGCCACCAAGATATAAAGACTACATAAGAATTTGGATTTTTTTCAATTTTTATTAGTACATGTTTGCAGCACATAAAAATTACATTCATTGGGAAGAATTGGCACACATACGTCGCGTGTCTTTGCTCTTTTCACTTCCCCCTCCCTCCCTCCCTCCCACGTGAGAAGAACGTGATCAGTGGGAAATCACTGGCCAAACCTCATAGAGCTGCTGAAGTCCAGCAGTGTTTGCACCATTTGGGTAAGGTAGGACTCATTTTTATTTTACCGATGATGAAACTGAAGCCCATAGGGCTGCAGCATATAGCCCGGATTCCACGCACAGATGGCTCTTTTTCCTTGAGCGATCACTTGTAGCTGACGCCCTTGAATTAGGGTCCTCATGGGTTACAGAATGTCAAGGGAGGTGAAACTGTATCAGGTAAACCTTGTCTCCTTGTATCGTTTTGCCCCAGATGATCGTGGATGTTTGGAGTCCTTCCATGGTATTTCATGCCATTCAATTTTGGAATGACCAAGCCCAGTAAAAGGAAATCCTTAACCATATTTTGTACTTTCTCTCATTATCAAAACAGCCTCCCAAAGCGTGACTTGTAAGGCATTTACAGTGTGGTGACTGACAGCATTCCACTGTCGGAAAAGATGGTAGAAACCAGTCTGGCCAAACCATACCCATGGCAAGAACTAGGGGGAGTTTATTTTGCAGGCAGTGCACACAACTTTCCAAACAAGTCAGTTTCTTTTTCAGCTCAATTAAACCTATGTTCAATAAAACCACACTGGAGACAAGAGGACAGGGAACATCAGTTATTGATTGCATCTTGATAATACCTGGAGAGAGGCTCTTCTCATTGAGCTTGATTAAAAATAATTTCTAAATCTAAGTTTTCACAGTGCCACACCATTGTGCATTATTGTCGCCCACCTTTTCTCCTCCCTGGCCCCTAACTTGAGCCTGTATATGTAGTGTTCTCCTGTACACGCTCCAGATGCATGTGCTTCTCAAATTACACACTGCTTAACTGAAAGACAGCCTGACCCTACCGTGGCCCAAGTGACCATTGCAAAACATGATAAATGCTGTCCTTGTCAAGGTAAGCAAAAACTTAGAACAAAAAAACTGTAACATTTCATTTTACCAGCATTGACTTAACCTTCCAACAATATATTTGTATAAACTTATGCATAACCTTCCAACTCTCTCCCCATCCCTTTATATATCTCATCTCTATATACATGAAAATGTTTGTCTCACCCAGTGTCATACTGAGAGAATGTCATTAGTGACCTTACTTATAGTTTCTGTCACACTGTAGGTACATTTTGAATGTAGGCATAATTCCTCTTGCATATGTCAAAACTCTGAAAGAAAACAGTTGGGTCTTTTACAACCCTGATTTGTCAATAAATATGTCATTTTAACACCTCCAACCTGGTCCGGCCTCATTTGCTAGTAAGACAGTAATGTTACATTCCAAAGAGGAATACTGCACTCACTTATTTAGATTCATTTCATCAAACAGAAACCTGACAAAGCCAAACAAAAATGAACTAACCTTACCCAAGACTGTTGTTGTTTTCCAGAAAATGTAATCATACAGATTCAGTTATGAGCAAAATAACGGGCATGTCTGTAACGATGATCTCTATTATTACACAGTACAAAAATCTCAAATACAGAAAGGGAAGAGCTGTGAATCCTTCCACTACAGTGTTCAAAGTCTTCTACTCCTTAACCGTGTAAACTTGAGGAAGTCTCTCAACTCAGAGCCTTAGTTTCCTCATCCACAAGATGTATGCAACACCTTCCTTAAAGGCAAGCACCAGATTTATTCTAAGTCAACAATGGTTGCAGTTATTCTGATCAATAATAATCACGACACAGGCAGGATCCTTATTTTGCTCATCAAAATTAAAACCAAGTTATACCATGCATTAAAACAATTCAGGCATTTCTGCTCCTCCCAAGAGCAGATGCTTCTTCAAATTGATTTGTACTAGTGGAAATAAGATTAATTCAATGGATACACTCTTCCAACAGGCCCCATTATTTACTTGTATTGATCTGCTGTGATCATCAGACTCACACTGTTGGACAGACCTCCATGAGGAAGAGGAGGGGTGCCAGCATTTATTGTCTACTCTGGGCAAGACATTGTGCTAACTGCTTTAGCATGCTTCAGTGATGTTCTTGATTCTACTAAAAACTGTATGAGGGAAGAATAAGGCTGTCTGGTTCTTAACACCAAAGGGAACTGAGGCATACAAAGGTTAAATGTGTTGCTGATAATAAATGCTGAAGTTTGGATTCACATCAGATTTGTCTTCACCCTCCAGTTCATCAGACAGGGACATTTTTGTGCAGAATTAACAAAGAATAAGACACAATCTTCATTTAAAGAGCACGTTTACTTCAGAGCCCTATGAGAAGGAAAAAAAGGTGTTCGTGTTCTACTGGGAGTAATGTGTTTCCCGATTTTCTAGTTGCTTTTTATTTAGCATTTTCCAAGTCCGTGGAAAAATAAAAAAAGGTTAGAATTTGCCTCCGAGTTGACTGTGAAAAATGAATTCATCGAAGTACCTAAGTGTTCCTGTCCTGCAAGGGGACATTCTGTAACTCCTTTGTGTTACATATTGCCTGAAAATGCCACTTTCCGTAAACTCTGCTCTTTTTCATTCCTGCCTCCCTTTTCCCCTCTTTCCTTTCCTTCCTTCTTATTTGTGTAGTATTTGGGTCTTAAAAGATGTGCACACCCTATTTAAAGCAAAAATCAAAAGTGTTATTTTATGGAAACATGTTTTCATTGGTCAGCAGGAGGCAATGGATGCTGCTTTCCTAAGATATCAAAATAGATGTTCCTCTGAGCTTTAGCAAAGCCTTCAATCTGTTACAATATGTATTGGAAGCTTCATTCTTCAAAAATAAAAAGTTTTTTTAATGTAGGTGTGGTGGCAGATGCCTGTAATCCCAGCACTCTGGGAGGCCGGTGTGGAGGGATCACAAGGTGGGTAACCTAGTTATTTATCAAGTCTTTATCAAGTCTTTGTCTCCAAATAAAAAGTACTGAGAATGTACCTCAGTGCAGAGAGGACTTAGGTTCAATACTCAGGGGAAAGAAAACAAAGTACAGTTCTGACCTGTCCAGTAGGATATGTGTTTGTTTAAGAGGTAGGAAAGAAACAATATTTGTGGACAACATGAATGATTGTCTTATTTAATTACTGTAGTCTTCCTAAGAATTCTACATGATACTGACTTTTTTCTTATTTCAAATGCAGAAATTCAAACTCAAAAAATGGTAAACATTCTTTAAAGATGAAGTCCTAGTAAGTGAAAGAACTGGGGTTTGGACTGACTCCAAACAAAAGTAATTTTCTTTTACTATATACTTATCACATGCCAGGTAGTTCATGAATTAACTGCCAGTATCATAGTAATTTTACAAACTGCATCTTCTCTCCATTTTTAAAGGTCAGGAGACTGTGGTTCGGGCAGGCTAACTTTTTCAAAGCTACACAGCTAGTGAGATGTTAGAACCTTGGTTTTGTTATTTTGTTTTTTGGGTTTTTTTTTTTTTTGTACCGGGAATTGAACTCATGACCTCATGCTTGCCAAGCAGGCATTGTGCCACTGAGCTATATCCCTGCCAGAGCGTTGGTTTTAACCTTGCCCTATGAGACTCCAAAGCCTTCCCTTCCAAGGCCTTATGCAATTTCCCGGTGTGGAATGACCACCCTGAACTTAATATAAATTGATAATAGACGTAGGCGGCACCACTCTCTTCTTGAAAACCATGTCAACTAAGAAGGAAATGGTGGTGTGTTTAGCGTGTGCTGTGGCATTTGAGAAATAAGCTTCTGGAAATAGGAATGACGAGAAACAAAGGACGAAATGGGTTAAGCAATGGACAGAGGCAAGAAGAACTGCAAGTTTCCAAAGCAAAGTTGTGGAAATACAGTTATAGCTGAGCCAAACAGACAAGTGCAATCAAGTACCCAAACTCACATCCCAAGAAGGCCTTTACTGCTAAAAGAAGAGGAAGGAGAGAAAGGACCCTCTGAGGACCTAAAGAAGGCTTTGCCTGAAATGATGTATCCAAGATGATAAGAAAAGGTGTCATTATATGTAACTTCAGGAAATATTTTTTAAATCAAAAGAATAAAAATATGAAAAATAATTAAAAGTCATCAGAGTTAGCAGGCTCCTGCCTCTGTTGCACCTGTGCCTGTGTGACATCTCTCTAGAAAGAGGAAATCTGGCTTTTAATACTGGTTTTAGTGACTGCACTACACAGTAGGAGACTGTAGGATCAGCAAAGTCGTGGACCTTGAAGTGCCAAGGCTGATGCTAAAATGTTCTGTGGGAAGAAAGTCATGAATAAAGTGTGAAGAGTGTAAGGGGGCCAGGTGGCAAAGAAGGAAGATGAGAAAATGAAGAGGAGGATTGTAAAGCAAATTACATCTGTATATACATATGGCTGAAACTGGAGTTAAATTAGAAATTACTCAGAGACTAATTAGTGCTCCGAGAGGAACTCTTCGTCACAGACTGATCTGAGTACTTTATCTCTGCGAACAATGGGGGCCGGATTGTGCTGCCTGAGGGTGGTGAGTAATGGCCTCAGCCATCTGGGCGGCTCTCCAGCACCTGAGCAGAGGGAGCCTCCTCCTATGGGAGCCCAGCCACCCTGGAAAATGAAGCCTCCTCCTCCTCTCTGCCACCCTGGGGCCCTTGCAAGAGTAAGAAACTTATCGTAGAATAAGACTGTCACTGGGGATAACTTGAAATCACTATATGAGTAAGATTTTCTTTCCTAACTTTGTCTTTCCTTTTCCTGTCTTTTCTTCCCTCCTTTATTTTTAAAATAAGTGAAAGTAATAGATACTGAACTATTGGTTTCTGAAAAAAAGGCAAATAAGAAACACAGAGTGCGCAGCTAGTGCTAAAGGTGACAAAAATGGCCAAAGCACCACCAGTGAAAATGTGAAGGAGGAGGAGGGGAAGAGGAGGGGAAGGACAGGTTTCTTCTGCCTGACAGTTTTGGAGCTTTCAGCTGATGGTTGATTGGGCCCCAGGAGCATAAGGCAAAGGAAGCCACCTCATGGAAGCCGAGAAGCACAATCAGTGAAGAAGAGGCGGGGTCCCACAATCCTCTTGGAGGGTGCACCCTGATGACCTCACCACCCCGCTGGTGAAGTGTAATCAGATCAAGGTTCCCCATCTTCACATTGTGGAAAAAATAGTTCAGAAGAAATTAATATATGAAAAAAATTTAATGTTCTTTAATTTTTATTTATGTACTGTTGTGGTTTGTGTCTAGATGTCCCCCTATAGCCTCCTGCAGTCATGAAGCGGGCTTCTAGAGTTTGTGATTAACTCATGATCCAATGCAGGGATTATGGGTCTGAGTGCTACACCCACCCTGGGACAGGAAGCCTGAATATAATATAAAGGGGGGGGGGAAGGCTTGTTCGCTGCTACTCCTCCCTTTTTGCTACTGTCGCTTTTGCTGTTTTCTGCAGCCATGAACCATTGCCCTCTGCCATGAGCCACCCTGCCTTGCAGCCAGCCAAGTATGGACTAAAATGCCCACAAACTGTGAGATAAATGAACCTTTCATTTCTTAATTCTGGGAGTCAGGTATTTTGTCTCAGCAATGAGAGAAAAGTAACCAAGACATGTATATAATTTAGAATTTCAAGCACTACTTCAAGGTTTCAAATGAAACCCAATCCTTCACCCTTGCACATCCCCTCAGTTTCTCCATCCCAGGAGAAGGCATTATCAACTATCTCAACTATTAGATTGCTGTTACTATCTAATTTTATATTTCTAAATGAAAAGCTTACACTGTTATTTCTTAATTCTTTAATTTTAGATGTCATCTGTGGACTTCTGTTTCTGAAATACGAGAATTTATCTTTTTATGAACAGTTTTTTCCTGTTCTCATGGTATAATGGTTAAATATTTTATCAAATCAGTATTTATTGTTTTACACTATAATAGTTGAATACCTCTCACAAAGTCATGAATCTTTTTTTGCCTTGGAAATATCTTGACACTCTCCATTTTTCTGCTTCTCTCCAGATAGATTTTCTTCCTACAGTATATATGTTTTCCGGATACTATATGCATGAATCTCTTTATAATCTCAAGAGATTGCTCCACTTTTTTCCTCATGCTAAACTTATTCTTTCTTGGATTTAGTGTTTCCTTTTAATTAACCCCCTCTTGTTAGGACCCATCCTCGGGTGGCTTCCAGAAGAGGGTGTGAGGGGGCAAACATTTTTGGAAATATGCTTTCTCCTAAAATACATTTACTCAATTTTTAAAAGTAAGTCATGGTTAGGGTGACTACGAAATTCTAGCTTTCAAGTAATTTTACCTCAGAAATTTGAGGAAATTGCTCATATTTCTTTTAACATCCAGTAGTGCTATAGAAATGTCCAGTCAATTTTCATTCCTGATCTTTTATATGTGACCTTTTCCTATTTTGTTTTATTTTGTTTTCATTCTTGATGAAAGTTTTTTAGGCTCTTGTCATCCCTAGTGTTTTGGAATTTCACACTTAGGCACTTTGGAGTGGCTCTTTTTCATTCTGTTTTCTGGCATTTAATAGGACATTTCAAACTAGGAATTCATGTCCTCCAATTTTGAGTAATTTTCTTGTATTATTTCTGTGGTGCTATTCTTATAATATTTTCTTTATTCTTTCCAGTAATTTGATTACTCAGATGTTGTGCACTCTGTAATTTTCCAACTTCCTTTCCTATTTTCCATTTTCTGCCTTTTTATTGTTTTCCTGTGGGGTTTTCCTCAATGCTTCACTACTCTCTTCTTACCCACATTATGTATTTCTACTCTTCTGTTGTAATTTCCAACTGTATGTTTTGTTCTCAAAGTGTCTCTTCCTCTCTCTCTCCCCTTCTCAGCTTTCTGCTGCTATCACAAAATACCTGAGGAAAAATAACTTCATGAGATTTATTTTGACTCATAGTTTCAGAGAGTTTAGTCCATGGACAGCTGCTTTCAGGCTTGTAGTGACACAGGAACATCATGGCAGAAGAGTGCCAGGGGAACATGCTTACATCTGGGTAATTGAGAAGTAGAGAGAGGAGAAGTGAGCTGGGGACAAGATACACTAGGGTACACAGGAAGTAATGAATACTTCCCCCAACTACGGGGGCCGTGTTGCTTTTGTACAACCCAGTGGTCCATTCAATGATGAAAGCATCAGTGAATTAGTCTGCTGATGTGATCTGAGCCCTCATCACCCAAGCATTTCCCAAAAGCCCCAGCTCTGAACATTGCTGCATTGGGGACCAAGGTCTCAACTCATGAGCCTTTGATGGTACATTTATATCCAGACCACAACACATACTTAATATACTTCTTGTATGATGTACCTTCCTCTCCAAGGATATTGCTTTTATTTTGTTTTGAAGGTTTTTTTGTGTCTTACATCATCTTGTATTCCTCTGAGTTCCTTTTCTTTTATGATGTCTTTTTTTCCATGTTAAGCTTTTATACACATTTATTGTATGCCCCTAGGCTTTTGGGAGGAGGCAGAGATAAAGACGTGTGTTCAGTTTGCCATGTTGAATCAAGAGTTCAAAAGTGGAACTGTGAATCAGAGTGGGAAACCTGCACTGTTCAGTAAGTGACACTGGGAAAAGTTAGTAAAAAATGTGAATTTTATGCACCATTTCCCAAATAAATATTTAAATTTTTAAAACTAAGAGAAAATATATTAATGTGTTAATTTAATTGTATGATTGGGGAGTTTTAAGTATAACACATAATATAAAAGCCCCAAAGGAAAAAAAATTGTAGAGTGGAATAAAGTATAAAATTTCTGAATGACAAAAAGATATATAAAATACCAGACATTTGCTTCTAATATATATGATAGATAAAGGGTTAATGTCCTTAAAACACAAAAAATATTTTATGAATGAAAGAGAAAAAGAAAAGAACTTAATTTTAAAAGAGACAAAAATAAATGAAAGTATTTCCCAAAAAAAGGATGTAAAAATCATAAATGTGGACTAGATTCATTTTCTTTAAAGACAATACCCAACCATTGAAAATGACACAGGTCGCTTGTTAATCTCACTAAAATTTCAATTCGGTTCAACTTTCTTTAGGGCAATGTGGCAATGTGACAATTTAGCAGGACTGTATATTAAATATATAATCCACTCTCTATATATAGTCATTCAATTTCCAGAAATTTTTCCTTACAGAAATTATGAAGAATGTATGCAATTATTTTGGTTATAAAAATATTAATCATAGCATTCGTTGCGCATAATGGGAAAATAGATAAATATGAACAGCTACAAGTTGACAAAATAAAACACAGTAAGAAAAACATTGTAGCTGAATTTTTTGCCACAAAACTATTGACTATATATTGCAAGTGAAACCAATAGAATTTTGTGTAGAGCCTAAAACCACCATCATGTAGGGACACAAGTGTGTCTCCATTTGTACACAGGGGAACGGTCTGGAAAGAAGCTCATGAGGCAGTTTCTCAGGGATTATATCTTAGTGGTGAGATGAAGGAGGTTTTTATTTTTCTTTAACTTATCATTGTTCTTTTAATTTTCTATAATGAATGTGTATTTTTAATTACTAGAAATGTAAAAACTTTTTAATAGATCTGACCCAGGATAATAAGAGAAACATCCTTAAGAATAAACTTAAGATGTAAAATGTAAAAACCTACATGAAATAACTTTAAGGAGAAGATACATAAAGGACGACCTTAGGTAGAAATTCTATGAGTAAATATCATGTAACTAGACAGGAAGTCACAATTTAAGAATAATTCACCATAATATATTTTGACAACTTACATTGAAATAGTTTTTACTTTTTGTTTTTTAATGAAACCCCCAGGATTATACATACAGTGGGTAGAAAAAATGGAACTTACATACATATAGTGAAATTTTATATCTGTGTTGCCTTTTTGGAAGACAATTTACAAAATTTAATAAAAGCCTTAACCTTTGAATCAATAGTCCCTCTACTAGGAACTTGCCTTAAGGAAATAATTGAAGATATACACCAAGATTTTGTTATTAAATCAATAATTTTATTATAAATGAAGCAAATAACCTATGCTAGACTCATTAAATCCATCGATTACCTAAATTATCCCATGTCCAGACAGTGTAATATAGTCAGAAATTTGAAGAGATTCTATAGAAGATACAGATCAAAAAAACAGAAGCCCAGCAAAGTTCTTCAAATAGACACAATTCATCCAAGGGCATCATTACGTGTAGTGGAGCCAATTGTGGGGGAGTACAGCACCGTAACTCATCCTTGAACCCTGGGCCTGCCTGGGGACTGATGGCAAGCCAAGTCTGTTACATGAGGTTCAAGCTAATGAATATATTGAAACAAAGCAAAGCATTTTCAGACTCCAGAGGTAGGACATTCGAGCATTTTGAGACTTCAAGGTAGAACATTAGAGTTTTGAAGTGGAAGATCCTTATGCACTGATAGTTTTCATTAAGAATTATGTATGTTTCCACTGGTACAGAAGTACTAGGAGAGTTGATGGGAGATGTTTTTGGCACACTGTAAACGTTCGCTGATTTGGAAAAGCATGTCATTTCCATTCTTGCTGTTGCCAAGGGCCCTTGACTGACAATGTATATTGCTATAACCTCACACTGGAATGATGGGATGCAGGAGTAGCTGTGGATGCTGAAGGGAGTATCTTCCCCATCCCTTGCTCAGTTACTAATTTGGTTACTCTCCACAGGGGAATGAATTCATGCCTAATGCTACTTTTCGAACTTCATACATTTTGTACCAGGAATGAGAGTCACATGTTAGAGGCTCATGATGTGATATATGATGAAGAAACAGGAGGATCCAAGCAATTTCTCCATTTGCAATGATGAAATAGGTAGATGTATTTGCAGACCCTCTGCAATTCATCAGACAATCATCTGTACCCCTGGGGAGGTTGAGGATTACGCCTACCAGTGGCAGTGGCTTAGAGAGATGTGAGGGTATTAAGAAGTTGATGCATTAGCTCAGAACAACTTCTCCTCACTGACTTAGATAAAATAGCATGGAAAGAAGGGGTTCTAGTAGAGGAAAATCGATAGCATTGAGCTTAAGATATAACTAATTAATGAATGTGGTCCTTCGTAGGAAAGCCCTTCTTAGGTAAGTGAGCTAATCTGGTGGGAGTCCAGGTCTAGCAACTTAGAGAGCTGATCCTGCATGTCAAGATGAAGGAATCCCTGAAACTAACTACAGGCCTGATGTGTGTGTGTGTGTGTGTGTGTGTGTGTGTGTGTGTGTGTGTTTCTCATCCATTTCTAATTTCTCATTATCTCCATCAAGGAGGAAAGTAAAGACCAAGGCAGAAGAAAGTCAGCCAAGTCAACTTATTCTACATTTTTCAGCTTTTATGTAGAAATGACTTTTAATATCTATCAGAAGCAAACAGCTAATCCTGGAATGTTATAACTTCACCAAGAAGGAAAGAAGGAAAAAAGGAATGGAGGGAAGGAGGGAAGAAAGGAAGGAGAGAGATAATTGATTTACTACATGCTAGGATGATACCAGGTAGTTTTATGCAGGCAAACTCAGATTGGGCTTTCACAAAAACTCAAAATTTAGGTTTTTGCCTTTGCTATTTTAAGATGAAAAAGATATTTAAGGTCAAACAGCTTATTAAGTGGCAGAGCTGGGATTTAAGCTGGATCTATGTGACTTCAGAACGTGCGTTTATTCCACGCTGTTACCCCAGGGTTGTAAAGCTAACCGTACAGTTGTGTACTAGTGTGGCCGGGGAAATATAACTCCGTGGAGGAAGTAAACTTTGACCTGAGCCTTGAGGAGGCTCAAATATGATAGACTATAACAACTAAGTAATTCATCAGAAGAGATGCTTCAAGAGAATTTTGTTGCCCTATGTGATTTCACGGAACTCAAGAAGCTTAAAAATTAAAGGTTCAAATGTCCATGATCAGAAGTTACTTGGACGAACACCAGATAGACAAGTAGACTAGTGGATGAACTTATAAATAGATTCATGAATATGTAAAACTTCGGGTTAGGAACACTGTAGTGTCTGGTTAGCGAAGAGAACTAAGCCTGTTCAATGAAGGGAGTTCGCGGGGAATGAGGGGAAGGTTACCTAAGTGCAAAAAGATAGAGACAGAGTCTTCTATCTCTTCACAGCCAAATAACAACTCCAGAAAAGTCAAGACTTACACGTAAAGCAGAACTTTAAAACTGTGCGCAAAAACATGAATAGAATATCTTTTAAATTTTGAAGATTAAAAAAAAAAGTTTAGATACAACATCAAGAAATGACCTTAAACAAGACTCATAAATTTGACTATATTTAAATTAAGAATTCTTGTTCATCCAGAACAGTCATAAAAGAGAAAAATGACAAGTTAGAAACTGGGAAATCCCAGTCATTGAAAGGATGAGTGCAAGTCCAACCTGAACTACATAGGAGAATCTGTCTCAAAAAAAAAAAAAAAAAGAAAAAGAAAAAATCTGAGAAAGATATTTGCAATGCACACAATTGACAAAGCAATAGTATTGAAACCACATAAAGAATCCCTGTAAATCAATAAGAAAAGCACAGTTCGTGATCAAAATAGGCAAAAGCCATGAACAGGCATTTTAGAATAGGGTGTAACTGATAGACATTTAAAGATATGCTCAACACTAATACTGATTTAGGAAATGCAAATCAACCCCCCCAAATACCACTGTATACCAATTTAATTGGCTAAGAATAACAAAACCCATTCTAAAAACAATGTGGATTGCTTTTGCGTTGCTGTGAGATTTACAAAATTTACAAAATTACTTTGAAAGACAGTATAATATTCTCTTGAACATTCATTACCTTGTGACAGATAGCTCTGCTTTTCAGCATACCTCAAGTGAAACTTTTGAACATCTACAACAGGATGAATGTTCTTAGGAGTACTATTCACTGTAACAAAAACCTGCAGTAATCCTAAAGCCTGTCCACAGGAGGGTAGATGAATAAAATGTACTATGTTCCCACAATAAATAGCATATTGTACAGCTAGAAAAATAAACTGCTGCAACATGGCACATTAGTTTCAAAAGCCCTCCCAATGTACAAGTCACATACCATTGTATGAAGTTGAACAACAAAAATTATGTGTGTGAACACATACCTATATATACATACATGTATGTGCATATACACACAAATTGGTATGAATATATGTGAAAAAGAAAGGATGGACATGAATCAACATAGTCACTGTGCTAATGGAAATGTCCGGTGTGGGGACAGTAGGATGTGATGCAGAAAGACATGTTTGATTAGAAACAGGTCATGGTTGAACTTTTGTTTCAGTTTTGAGTTGTGGCTTCATTAATGTCTATTACAGAATGAAAACTGATGAATAAATAAACATTGGGCCATGCATGGACCAATGGTGAGACGGTGTCATGAACTAAAGACTATTATTAACCCATTTAATCATAATTAGAGAAGAACAAAAAGCACTTTACAGATCTCTGAAGCATCTCTTCCCATAGGACTCCAGGATGAAGGAATTGGTCCATGACTGCAGCATGACGCAGCAGCCACTCACCCATATGACACACACAGTGTGGCTAGTGCCACTGAGGAGCTGAGTTTTCACCTGTACCTAATGTGAATCAATTAATGCTCATATAGAGATGGAATGAATGACTTTCTGCTGTAAAAGAAAATAAGTAATGTTCAGGGATCAGTGAGCAGGTTGGCCTAGCTTGAGCAAACAGTGCTTAATAGGAAGTACCTAAAATTAAGTTTGACCAACGACATAAGCTACTAATCTTGTGGAATACCCAGTTACCATTTCCAAAAGGTATGGTAAATAGTTTTCTTTCCTCTTCCCATCATTCTACTCAGAAGGGTATGAGAGACCTTTTCATGCCCTAAAATGAAACAGCCTGCTTACACTACTCATGCATTCATTTTTTCTCTTTCCCCCTCCCTCATCCCCTGCTTCAGTAAGCAAGCCAGAGTCCTGACAGCACAGCCACTTATTTATTATTTGAATAAAGCCTAAGACTACCAGTTTAAATGTATTTACCTCCTCCTTGTTAATGGCATCATTCAATCACAGTTTAGTAGCTTCCAAGTGAGAAGATTAGAAGTGTCAGGGGAATTGCTCAGTCAAACCAGGAAATGTGGGGTTTTTAGTTCAAACAGGATTTGAAGGAAGCTGGTAAGCAACAGCTGAGAAGATGAAAGATCAGATCAACACCTCTCTTTGAAGTAAAGACTACTCAGCCTGTGAGTATAACAATGTTCATTACTGCCAGACCTCCAAGTGGCTGTTCCTGACGCATGCTTTAGAATGTATCATAAAATCTATAAAAATATCAACAAGATGCTTTCAAGTGACACAAAGCAGCTAGAGTGCCCTATTTGCAGGGACACTGCTGTTTAAAGGCAATTTGCTGGATTGCTTTCCATCTGGAAGAAACACAAGCAAGTGCCTTCCGCTGTCTCTCCCTCTCCCCGCTCCCTGCTTCCCTGCTCCCTCCCCAACTCCAGCCCCAAGTAGAAAGTGAGATTTTTTCCTAATGTTTCATTTCTGCTTCCTTTGGGGGCCAGGAAGAGAAAATGAAGCTTTTCTTGGCTTGCTTCTCAACTCTCCTAAGAGATTCAGAGACAAAAAGATTGCTTTGGGAAAATAATAATGCCAAATGAGCATTAAAATAATAAATGGGTTTTCTGGAAATTAGGTTCTCAGAGGTCATGCAATTAAAAGTTAGGAGGAAAACACACCTCGGGTTTGATTGGAGGAGACAGCCAAGAGCCAGGGCAAATACTTCCACCGTACTTAAAGTTTCATTCAGGGTTGGAAGCATGGGAGCTGGTTGATTAATCTATTTGCATACTTCTAGGACTTGATAACAAGCCAGAGTATAGGATAATTTCATAGGCTCTGATTATTAATAATAACGTAGAGTGTGATTAGGGCTGTGAATATCCAGGGGTCACAGCAGGGCACCAAGCAAACATGAGTCAGCAGCGCAACATTATTTGAAAAATAACAAACAGGCTTTGAGCTGCCTGAGGAGATGTGTGGATGCCTTTTATTATCATGAACATAGATCTATTAGGCTTTATCACCACAGTTTAAATCAAGGAACTTATTTCCTGTAGACTACCCTCAGATAGGCTTTCTAAAACAGCATGTGTTTCAGGAATTACACTTTCTTCATGACTAGGTTTACTCATAGGCCTCCCAGTACAATCCTTGATCCCAAGAATTAGGAAAAACCCCTGAGTGTGTCTGTAGAAAACCGTTTGCCTTGATGATACAGGCACTGATTAATCAGAGGAGAATCAGCAGCCCAAGGAAACAGACATGGTGCAGGCTGAGGCTCAGGTCATCACAGTCCTCTCCCCTCTCCTGCCGTGTTCTCAAAATGAGAGGCCACCAGAAATCACACTTCACTTTGGTCCTAGGCTAGTGTTATTGCTTGGATTGGAAATGTTGCCCAAAACTTGTGGACCAAGGGATTGGTTGTCAGTTGATGGAATTTTTGGAAAATGATTGAATCCACCAGGGCTCTAATTTCAAGTGGATTCACCCGTAAAGGAGATCATACTTTGATGGTGTTATGCAGAGACATGGAAACAGGAGGGGAAGCCTGGTGGGAAGGAGTGGGTCCTGGGGTGGTGAAACTGGGATTATGTCTGGTCCTCCGCTGCCCCTCCTTCTGTAGTTCTTTCCCCTTCTCTCTGCTTCTTGGCTGTCACAAGGTGAGCATCTTTGTTCTACTGTGCCCTACCACCATGGTGTTCTGCTTCTCCATGGGTCCAAAGGCAATGGAACCAGCCAGCTATGGACTGGAACGCTGAGCTGAAATAACCCTTTTTCCTCCTGAAGGTGTTGATATCAGATGTTTTGTCACAGTGGTGGAAAGCTGACCAACATAGCTAGAAAGCCAAACAGAGCAAGAGGAGAGAGTTCCACTCCGGATGTGAAGTGCTGAGGATCTGACAAATTAACTCAACAAGTCCTGCTCTCCATTGCACCAATGAGCCATGTTTGAAATGCTATGTTTCACACCAATGGGTGTTTGCTGAGGAGTAGAAGCATAGTGATGCTTTAGGCTGGTATGTTCAGATGAATTAGCTGTAGTTGATATCTTTATTGGAAGAAATATTTTTCACATGTTTCCCTCACTCCAGAAAAATCAGAAAAGGAGAACCAAAAAAGACTATAGTGTTCTGCTAGTGATGTGACTATACACACAGACCCAGTGCCCAACTGAAAGTGCCAACTGGTCCCCAGCCACCAAGATCTCCAACAAAGCTTTCTTCTAAGGAAGTGTTCTGCACCCAGCACATACACAAAGGCCTGTATTAGAGGGTCTTTAAGGTCCTTTCAGATCTGCAGGTCTGTGATTGTATCATTCAAAATATAGAATTTAGACCTCTAAGCTCTTTTGTTAAACAAAAGATAGTAGTGATTTGCTCTAACTTTTGATCAAATTTAAAATTTATTTATATAGGTTATTATGGCAGGAAATAGGTTAATACTCTTAAATAGGTTATAAAAGCCTTTCTTTTCAATACCTCAATAGGTCTTCAGCTCTCTCTGCTTTCTGGTGATAGAGAAGCATCCTTCTTAGTCATTCTTTTGATTTCATCTTGTGACAGAGAAAGACAGCCAATCTCCCTTCCTGAGCAGTGAGGTCTGTGCTATCTTCCCTCGATGTCACTGGGCTCATGACCACTTGACCAATAAAATATGGCCAAAGTGATTCTGTGTTCACCCTTAAAAATTTGACAGTTTCCACTTCCAGTCTCCAGAATACTTACCCTTCATGCTGCAAGGAAGCCCAAACAGCCTGACGGAGGTACTCACTCACCTAGAGAACCAAAGCCCTCAGCCAGCCGCCTACCCAAGTGCAGCACCAGCTTGTCAGTCTGACACAGATACTTCATTTTCACTGACCCCTGACCAAATCATAGTGTCATAAACAACAGGGCCGTCTTGAAGACATTTGTTGTACAGCAATAAATACTGTCTGTGAGTGGTCATGGTGATAATGGAGATAATAAAGCCAGAACTTTGCAAGCATTTATCAAGTTCTGGTATGGTGTAAGCTATATACTTCATATGAGTTATATTATTTAATGCTCACAACAAAGCAGAGTTAGCCATGCTTCCTTCCCCTTGCACAGAGGGTTGGAGCCTCCCGCAGCAAACACCTAGCCTAAGTTTGTACAGTCCAAACCAGAGCCCAATACAACTGGCAGTCAAGGTCTTTTGTACTCTGTTCCCACCCCATCCCAGTCTTACCCTCTCCTGCTTCCTTAATCATCAGTGGATGCCTCTTCTAGAGACAGACACCCCAACATCTGCTGATGGAGCCTCTTTTTGGGGGAGTACCAGGAATTGAACCCAGGATCTTGCACTTGCTGATGGTGCTTCTTGAAGGCTGGAGTATCTTTTCCTGCCCTAGGCACACTCTGTCTCTTTAGAAAATTCACCCCAGTACTCCACCTGCTGCCATTCCTTCTCCTCTAACAATAAACCCCACTTACTCAATAGACTAATGAAGTTTGAGATATGCAGGGACCTTACAAATAACTTAGTTCAGCATTTCCTAAATGTAAGACACACCCATCCCTTAAGATGCTTTGTGTCTTCCCATACCCCCCAAAAAGTGACAGACGAATTGGTCAGAAACTCTCCATGTGTGTTACAGTCTCTCTTGATTATTAACAATGTTAATTAACATCTTAAAGTTTCTGAGCTATTTTAAAGAAATTATTAGTTTTAAGATATTAATAATTATCACAATCAATAAATATATGCATTATATTATATAGACACAGCAGAGTCACAAAACAAATGGACATAATTAACAAATTTTATAAATAAACTAGCAATTTTCAACAATTGAGATACTATCTTTATTTAAATGAATTTGACTTAATGTTATTAAAATTGATGTTTCCCAAACATTTGTCACTGATTAATGTCAATATTTCCTATTACTCACATTAGAAAATGCTGAGAGTGTGCATTTTATGAATGACATAACTGAGACCCAGCTGGGTAGATGGACTGGAAAGAGTTACAAAAAGTCAAACTCACTGTGCCTTGTGACCAAGTGTTTGAATGTAGGTAGCCACAGCACAGGTGGAACATCAAAGTCTCCATATGTTAAATGAAGGTTGTCATAATACTTACTTTTCAATGATCAATGAGATCATATGTAAAAAGAAGTTTATTTAATTAATAATTGTATATAAATGTACTTTAATTACATTCAGAGAGTTAGGACTAAATCTTGACTCTGCAGGTTTCAAATCCAGTGTCCAAAGTCCCATACCATTTTGGCATCTCAGCTCTACCTTCAGTTGGTCACTTAACTCTTTTACTGACTTACAAGTCATGTTGCCACTTCATGTCTGTATGCCTGTGTTACTCTGTGCTCACTGTCCCCATCACTTTGACCCTGTAGCAAGGTTGAACATCATGGCAGGGAGAGTATGGTGGGACAGAGCAGCTCACATCATGGCAGCCAGGAAGCTGAGAGGAAAGGGCCAGGGTTCTTTCTAATGAAGTCTTCAAGGCCACATCTCCAATGACCAACTTCTTCCAACGTGACCATACCTCTAAAGTTTCCACCACCTTCCAAAGCCCACTGAGTTATGAGTCCATAAATGGATTAATCTATTGAAGAGACCAGAACTTCTATGATCCGATCATCTTCCAAGGCTTCTTCTCCAAACATTTCTGTACTTGGAATAAAGCTTTTAACACATGTGCTTTTGGGGACATTTCAAATTCAAATGGTAATGGTCTCTGTGTCATCAAGACCAGGAATTCTTTCAAGATAGGTGATAAGTCTTCAGCTTCCACTGTCTCTTCATAGTACCATGTACGAATTTCTATACATGGTAAGTATTTCGGAAACATTAAAGGAATTGAAAAATGATATTTAGTATAAAGAAAGCCACCTGGGAAATGATATTCAGTATAAGGGAGGGAAAATTTGGGGAAACACACTAATTTCTTCTGCAATAACACTAAGAAAGATATAAAGACAATTCAGTGCTCTAAAAGAGAAAGTCATTCAGAGAGAGTTTCAAAGAAAATGAGATAGATAACTTAAAACTTTGTGGAAGAAAGACTTAGTGGTTAAGAGCATTGAAAGGAAAGAGAGGAAAAGAAAAAATGATGAAAAAAAGAAAAATGTGGACACACAGCTTTTGTAAATAAGGAGGGGAACAGGGATTGAAAGCGGGGGAGGAGAATGGGAAAAGATGAAGTTATATCTTGTACAGGTACAAATTCCCCGGGATGAATGTGATCACTATGTATACCTGAAATGTATCAACAAACTTAACTGATTTTTAAAAAAGAGTTTTTAGTACTCAGTATAAAAATTCTCATTGTGTTTCATCACAAATCCTTTCGATATTAAGCTTCTATATATAACTTCAAAATACTTTCAGTGAGTATATATGTGACAGTTACAAACTCGGAGAAGACTGGTAAAAGTTAGTCCTTATCATTTCCATTATTTAAGAGTGGGACATCCATCAGTGGTCTTTGGTTCTAGAACTCTGAATGTCTAAAGCATCAATTACCAAAAGAAGTGGGAAGTGTGTCAAAATCTAGAGAAAAGCACACACATCATAAGGAGTTTGTGTTTGTCTGTCATCACACTTAAAGAAGAAATAATTTTTTGTTATTACTATTGCAAGATAAAATTTTTGTTTTCCTGCTTATATCTCTCAACAGATATTCATGGATAAAACTCTTTTCTGAAACAGATTTCTGAAATTAATTACATTAATTCTAATTACTTGTGGGATGCAATTCATTAATACACCCAGGTAAATGGATTCACAGATTTTGAATAAGTAGCCTATTTCCCATATTGTTTAACTAAAATTCTGAAAAATATTCAGACCATAAGACATGTACTTTTTGGCTGGACATAGGGGCAAACACCTGTAATCCCAGCACTCAGAAGACTGAGGAAGGAGGATTGTTTAGTTAGAGGCCACCCTGGGACATATAAGCAAGTTCAAGGCCAACCTGCAGTACGTAGCAAGACCCAGGGAGACAGCTCAGTGGCACAGCACATGCCTGGCAAGCTCAAGGTCTTGAGTTTGATTCCTGGTACTAAAAAAACAACAACAACAAAAGTACTTTTATCATATAGTTATATTTAAAAGGCTAATTAATCAAAATACAAAGGATCCCTAACTTATGATGATTTGACTTAGGAGTCAAACTGTTGGATATAACATTGCCTTAGTTACTTTTCTCTCATTGCTGAGACAAAATACCTGGCACCAAGAATTAAGAAAGGAAAAGTTTATTTAACTTACAGTTTGTGGAGGTTTCAATCCATACTTGGCTGGCTCCAAGGCAGAGTGGCACAAGGCAGAGGGCAACAGTTCATGGCCTTGGGGAAACAGTAAAAGCAACAAGAGCAAAAATAGGAGGAGTGGCTGAGAGCAAGGCTCTTTAACCTCTCTTACATTATTTGCAGACTACCTGCCCCAGGGCAGGTGTAGCACCCACACTTATAATCCCAGCATTGGACTATGGGTCAATCAAAAACTCTAGAAGCTCACCATGCCTGTATGAGGCTTTGGGGGGAACATCTAGACACAAACCATAACAAACATTGATGTGAAAGTGATATGAATTCAGTAGAAAACATACTTGGAATTTTGAATGCTGATCATTTCCCAGGTTACCTATGACACTGTCTCAAGACTCTGGGTAGCAACAGTGAGCTGCAGTTATGTGTCAGCCCTGTGATTGCCAGGGGAAGCAATCAACCCTCTACAGTATGCACTGTTGGTTAAACTAGGATGCTTGCTGGGTTAGGTGTATTAAAGGCATTTTTATTCAACATATTTTCAATTTCTAATGAGTTTATCAGGACATAACTCCATCATAAATTGAGAAGTATGTGTGCAATGTATCAGTCAGGATAACTACATTATGTTACAGTAACGAACATCTCCAAAAACTCAGAAAACAACTTATTTTTCACTCATTACTTGCCCACCTGGCTCTGCTCATTTTAATCTCTCAGGGACTCAATCTGATGGAGGCTTCACTTCAACACGCAACTCTAGACTCATCACTTGGGTGAGGGAGCAAACTCCAGTGACTCACAGTGTAATTAAGTGCCCTCACCCTCTGCACAAATGCATATCCCTTCAACTTCCATTTTGTTGATTAAAAATGTAATCTAATTGTGTCCAAGTAAATCCTATCAAACTGGTGATTTTTCTTTCCTTCTTTGGTTTGGCTCTTCCTGGTTTAAACTCTAGTTCTGTGCTATCCAATACATCAGTCACTAGCTACCTGTGGTTAATGAACTTCTTATCTGTACCAGTCTAAATTTGTGAAGTGCTGTAAGTACAAAATAAGAATGTAAATGTATTTCATTAATCACTCTTGTACACATTGAAATATTTTATATTAAAGTAAATAAAATATATTATTAATTTCATTCATTTCTTTATTTACATGACTATCAGAAAATGGAAGAATTAATATGCCTTGCATCGACTTCCTATTGGATAGGCCTTCTCTGATCCTGTCAGTAGTTCGAATCTGCTCTGCCTCTGGGGAGAGCAGGTACCAGGTATGCAGGTATACAGAGTGAGGGTTCCTCTGGCACCATTGGCCTGGGTTCTCTTCCCACCTGTGCAGATGTACGTACCCACCTGGTCTTCCTTGGGCAGCCTGAACTCCCAGCAAGACTTTCAGGGTCTACAGTCCATGTCTGAAGACTGACGAGATTCTCTCATGGAAGCTGAGGGATGTCTACTCACCTTCATCCCCTCAGGTCTGTCTGCCTGACTCAGCCACTGATGGCCCACTCTTCTCCCACCATGGTGGACTCAGGGCCTCTTCATAAAGTGGACAATTTCTTGATGCAGTCCCCCAAACATATTGCAGCAAAATTCACATAAGATGAATTTATCATGTCAGCCATTTTAAGTGCACACTCAGTGGCCTTAAAGTATATTCACCGTTGTGTGCAACTCTCACTACCACCTTTCATCTTTCCAAACTGAAACTCTGTGCCCTTTACAATGTACATTTTTTAAAAGCTTTTCTCCCTCACCCCAGGGGAGCTCACCCAGGACCGGGCCATTGCTTTTTTTACTTCCAGAAGTTACCTTAGTCTCAATTTAGTCTAGTCTCAATTCTTCTCCAGAAAATCTCTTCCTTAAAAACTCTGGAGGAAAACTGGCTAAGCCAACACTCTTAGCCCTAGACAGTATGTTCATATACTTTTTTATCCAAATGCTAAGAGTAGAAAGGGGCACTTGGAAGAAATTTATTAGCAGGGACACAAATGTAAACTGTGATTGTGCTAGACAAAACAAGATGGACGATCACCCAATTTATAAATCAGCAGTTCTGAGTGCAGCTCCAGGACTCCAGGGGGTTCTGAGACTCTCAACAGGTCTCTGCTATTTTTGGAATATTCATCCTCTCCAAACTCCATGTGGAAGTTTAGGACCACATGGAAAGGAGGACCTTGGAGAGGTCATAAGGGCTGTGCTGCCCTAGGGGTGGGATTCACGCCATCGAAAAGGGCAAGCTTAGCTCTCTTTTCGCCTTTCTACTTTCTGCCTCCAAGTGTCCAGAGCAATAAGAAAATGAGTATCTTTCATTATAAATGTCTTTCGTTATCTTTCATCACTCAGTCTCTGACACTCTGTGAGAGCAGCATGGACCAGACTAAGATAGCCCACAGCACCAAAACTGTTTTGGGGGCTGGACGGGGAGGTCATGCCTGTAATCCCAGCACTCTGGGACACTGAGGCCGAAAGACCAGAAGTTTTAGCCTAGCCCAGGGGACTTAGCGATTCAGCAAGACCCTGTCCACAATAAAACTTTAAAAAGGGCTGGAGAGGAGGCCCTGGGTTCAATCTTAAGTACTCAAGAAAAATACACATAACTATTCTGGGTAATAACACAAAGATATTTACCTTTTTTAATTCTCATTTTCTCATGAGTGTGAAATAGATATTTCCAGAAGCCCCATGACACATGATGTCATTATCTGATAGCTAATGGAATATATGCTTTTCCATTCTGGAGTTTTATAGACTTTAATAAGGTCTTAAGTATAAATTATGAAAAATAAATATTTTCTGAAGTAAACTTTTCTTCTTTTTTTCCTCCTCTATTGAACTCTTACAACTACTTTGGTTATACCTGTTCTAATCTCTGCAATGTTATTATTGTCCAATATATCATTAATCAAAATTCAAAAGTTGTCCCTAGGCTTTTGTACAAATTCAAGAAGAGAGCTGGGTTTTTTTTTGCAATTTTATTTCTAAATTTTACCATTTTAATTTCTAATAAATACTAGCACATGTGCACATGCACAGCACGCTGTGTGTATATGTGTGTGTAGGCATATCTGTGTGCGTATTACATATATCCAGTAGAACAGCGTAAAACAGCGCCTACTCCTCCCCCAATAAAAACCCTGGAGTTCTCTACTTTTAAGACCATAAAGGAGTCCTGAAAACAAAAAAGTTTTAAACTGCCATTGCGAATCAACTGTATGCTCAGTCCTGGGTTTTTATTCTGTTTGGATACAAAAATCTTTATTTCTGTCAAAAAATATACCTCCTGTTACAATGCAAAAAAAATCTTAACTTTTAAGACTACCAGCTCTTCAAAGGTTTCTGAAGAGTCTACTTTGCATGACAAAGGCCAGTAATTTGAGTCATTCAGCCCTCCGCTTTCCCTAGAGACATCTTAAAGTGGCCAAGGGAATAAATGGACTTGGAGAGAATTAAAAACCACTGTTGAGGGGCTGGAAGGTAGCTGGGTGGTAGAACGCTTGCCCAGCGTGTGCAAACCCTCTGTTTAATCCACAGCACTGCAAAAAGCAAAAAGCAAATAAACAAGAATCACCACTTAATCATTCAAAACACTATTCTTGCTGTTAAGTCACATAATTGAGAGGTGTTTGGTTAGCACTTAGGGTCCTGAATGAAAAAAAAAAACCTGTCCTGTCACTTTGAAATGATCAAAAGATACAGGAAAAAGAGTACAACTAAGCAAATGAACATCTTTGACTTGAGATGTGGCTTCCAACACCACCTAGAACCGGCAATCCCATTAGCAGTGTGGCCCCACCATACCCACCTGCTGCCAGGACTCCTTGACTACAGTAAAAACCACTTAACCTTCCTTTCTTTAGAGGCAAATGGGTACCTCGCTCACCCTCCTATCTCAGTGAGAGAAAAGCTGAGATGGCCGCATTCCTGCGATGGACACCTCATTGCTTCTGAATAAAGTTAATCACAAGAGTAAAAATGCAAGTAGGAAGTGAGCGAGAGCAGTGTTTGCCCTATAAAGCTTCTATCCCCCCCTCATTAATGCTTCTTTGCCCAACAATCTCCTTTGCCAATGTCCCTACTGGAGTGACTCAGTCTGACTAACATTCCAATATTCTGCTCAGTGGCGGTGAAGGTGGAGGTAGAGTTAGAGGTGCCTGACCTGAAAAGTCCTTGGTTCCTTCCTAGATAGAAACCAGCTCAGCCCCAAGAGTAAGTGCCTGGCCCGCCAGGATCTTAGTGTCTCTAACAGCAGATAGAAGTTGGAACTGGTAACAAACCTGCTTATAATATGCTCCAGGAGCAGGCTAAAGATGCTGTTGTGTCTTATTTCCACTCACAAATCAATCAACCCAGAAGGGCTTCAGTGGGACGAACCCACTCCCACCCTCCAGGACATATAGTGCGCTAATGTGGTAGATCCTCCTGAATGTTGATGCAAGACTCAGAATTCTGCTGTCACTGAACACCGTCATTTGGAAAATCAGGATATCCTTACAATATATTCTTTCACCAAAAACAATGTGTCAGTGGCACACAGTTTGGGCTTAACATGCACAAAACCCTGGTCCCAGTCTCCAGCACCACCAAAAATCTCCAGAATGTTGTCAAGAAAACACAAACAAAATGCAGTATGTCCAAGCGGCTTCAGTTTAGTCAGCTTATGATAGCAGCACATTTTGGGGCCAAACTGATAGACAGGGCGGATCTGACTTAGAGTAGTTAGAGCTACGGGGAAAGATTTTACAGCTGAAGAAGTCGAGGCTCCAAAGACAGAAGCGTTGGTTCTCCTAATGGCCATAGCAAGTTGTCCTGTTGGGTCAGAGGACCTTGGTGTTGCCCCTCAGCACTTACCTTGGCCTGTAATGCTGTTCTGCCGGCCTGCAAGCATGGAACATGGAAATGGATTTGTTCAAGAGGGAACCTACAGAGACCCAGCCTTAGCACCTCTCTAAATGAGCAAGTGACACTGTGCCAGGCTAGATGCAACCTCTACAAATGAATTAATTAGACTTTCAAAAAGAGCAAGCAGGCTCACCGTGGTGTCCGACTGCACAGATTTCTAAGTGGTAATTGAAAAAAGAAGCACTTGATTTTAAATTCTCTCCTGGAGGTGTTAATTGTGGCCGGGAGGGGCTGGGGAGACAGAGAACCCCACGTAAAATGAATTGCTAGCCTAGCCCAGGACCTGCTCTGTGCAGAGTCCTTCATAATTACTTTGGGAAGTTGACAAGGTTAACTTCCTGGCTAGTTTGGGGATCCGGAGCTGTAGTAAAGAGACCTAAAATGTGCACCCATGGTGATCTGCTTTCAAACTACTGCAGAGCAGAAACGAAGAGGTGTCACACTTAAGGAGGGCGCCAAGCTTGCTCCTGAATTGCCTTGAGTGTGCCTGCCGTCTCTCCGTGTCTCTTCCTTCTCCCTTTCTTCTCATCAAGAGAACTTAGCCTTTGGGCTACTTTTCAACTCAGTGTCATTCACTGTCCCTAAGAGGTACTGAGCAGTGGCAGTATGGGTTGAACCTGCCTCATCCAAAATGCTTGGATCCTGCACGGTTCATATTTTGTTTTTTGTTTTGTTTTGTATTTTCATACACTGTATATAATGAGATATCTTGGGAATGGGACCCACGTCTAAGCACAAAATTCATGCATGCTTCCTCGATACCTTGTACATGCAGCCGGAAGGTGATTTTATGCAGTACTTTTACTGTACCTATTTTACTGTTTTGACTGTGACCCATCATGTGAGGTCATGTGTAGACATCACTGGTGAGGGTCACGTCAGCTTTGAAAAAGTTTTGGTTTGGGGCATTTCCGAGTTTCAGATTAGGGATGTTCGATTTGTAATGTCAGCACTGGAGATCTAGGAAGGTGAAGGAGATAGTCTGTCCCGGAGACTTGCAATCAGGGGAAGACAGGCACGTGCCACCCTCCGAATGGATCAACAGCCACAGGGGAATAAGAAATGAGAGACAGGAGCCTGGAAGATCTATCCATGGTGCTATTGACCCGCACAATGCTAGGAGTCGGAATGGATAGGTGTTAAGAAGTCATCTAATTCAGTCCCTCCCTTAGTGCAGAAGTCCTCTGGACACCTGGGACTTCACATGGAAGCCAGCACAGGAAGACAGTGCAGCCATGGTGACGCTTGGAGTCTCGATTCTACCTTGTGAACTTGAGTGAGTTACTTACCCTCTCTGAACCTCAGTGTCATCATCTGTAAAATGGGGGTGATAGTAATACCCACTATTAGATCTCTCTTGAGGACTAAATAAAGATCAGACACACCAAGCACGCATAATGGTGCTAGCATTTGTACTTCACTCACAAGGGGTTGCATTCCAATTAACCTTTCATCAATAGATATAGCTTACATTGAAAATGTACTAACATAGCTGATTGATGGGACACCCCAGCTTACAACACAGCGACTGGAGTATGAACTGTTCACCCTCAACATTACACTGCCGACCAGGTACCCCGTATCACAAGGGAGTATCACACACCACTAGCTCAGGAAAAGATCAGATCCAAAGCTGAGTTTGCACCAACTGCAGAGCACTTTTGTACCATGCATAAAGTGGTAAATCCTAAAGGGAACCATGGGGAGCCAGAGCTGGGTGTGCTCTGGAGTGGCTGAAGGACTTGTAGAACCTCACAGATGAAGGGTGATGGAGAGACACCTGCAGGGACCTGTAAGGACTGGGGTGACATATATTTACAGGCACACACACACAGACACACACGTAGCCCAAGCACTAAGCCCATTCACCACTCAACCTCATTTTTGTGCAAGGGAAGAAAGGCAAGGGAAAGAGCCTGAATCCACTGAATATTTACACTAAAGACACTGAGGAAAAAGAATCTGTAAGTATCTGAAAGTAATTAGGTATATTTTTAGTATGGGCACAAAAGTGTGTAACAGTGCAGTTCGACTCAATTGCAGAGAGAAAAGTTCTGTTTTGCACAATGAATTTGTGACTGTGAAACTCCTACCCAGAAATCGGATGGAGGAAACCACCCCAAACTTGCTTCCTGCATTTCCTGCTTCTTCTGCTCGGTGACTTTCAGCTCCCGGCCCCCCTGCCCCCCAGAGCCCACCTTTCCGGTCACAAAGTGAGCCCCGTCTCCTGCACCAGCCTGGCTAGGCAAAGGCCACACATAGCACCCAGCAGTCATGATCTTTAGCCTCACGAATAAAGTGGGCACCCAGGTGCCACCATGACTGAAAATGAGGGACTGGTACCAGTTGCCCTTTCCTAGTGATTGGCGCATCACCAGCCTTGTGGAGTGTTTGGGGTCCATAAGTCAGGCTATGCATGTCAAGTACCACAGACACAATTGCTGTATTTATTTCATTTTAAATAATAAAATACCTAAGTGCTCAGGAAAAAGAAAACATTACCTTGTTGTAATGTTTTATTCCTTTGGTTCTAAAATCTCTAATATTGTGAAATACGTGCACATTTGTGTGTATACACTTGCCTGTATGAAACTGAATGTGTAATTGTATCCAATTTAGGAAGATGCAAGTAGGCTCAACAGGAAGGTGTTCCCTAATGAAACTGACATGCTAGGCAGACATGTGGCAGGTACTTGCCTTCCCAACACTCTAGGAGGCTGAGGCTGGAGGATCACAAGTTCCAGCCCAACATAGGCAACTCAGCTACCTAGTGAGACCCTGTCACCCTGTCTCAATAAAAAAAGTCTGTGGGTATAGCTCAGTGTGAAGGCCCTGGGTTGAATCTCCAGTATCACAAATGGGGGAGGAGGAGGAGGAAGAGGAGGAGGAAGAAGAGGAAGAAGAAGAAGAAGAAGAAG
>PVLD010010115.1:0-38368 GCA_004027595.1 Dinomys branickii | reverse complement strand
ATTCATATGTCTCCATTCTTTTGTCTTTAAAATAAAATTAAAAAAAATAAATAAATAAACTTTAAGAAGAGATTAAAGCCACTATGACTGAAGCATAAACAACAGAATGGAAAGACAGATTGGGGAAGGCATCACACAGACACTGTTCTTAAGGGATTGGAATGGAGATTGTAACCAGTTGAGCTTTAGAACCATCCATGGGGGTCAGTGATTGGCACCCCCTCTATATTTCTAGTCTATATTGTTACTATTGATGCATATCTCAGGCTCTATCCTTCTTTGCTAGATAGTTACGACTAAGTTAAAGTGAGACCTGTGTCAATCAAAATTTACTTCTTGTTATCTATCAAGGTCAGTTAAGTTTTCTCAGATATTACTTTTGGGGCAATAGTAACAGCCCCTTAGCTCTTTCAGTTCTTTCTCTGTCAGGTGCAGCTCTCCTTCAGGCAAACCCTACCCCCCCAGTCAGTGCCCTACTCTTGTTCTGGACTTATCCAAGGGCCCACCAGTCCTAGCTTAGTCTCTGTCCTCTGAGTGATTCTTTGGCTTTCAGTTTTTCTGGGGCCCTAATCTGTAAATATCTTGTTAGCTGGGCTCCCTCTCCCAGCAGTGAGGGAGAGTATGTTAGAAGCCGATCTGCAGCTCTGGCCCTCAGGATGTCAGGCCCACTCCTGAGATAGCGTGTTCACTAGGCCTGGGAGGTCAAGGGTGCTGCAGTCCAGAGGCATTCTCGCTTCCCTTCTGAACCTGATACTGGACCCCACTGCGTGGATTTGTCCTTCAGGTTGATTCTCCATATCTGACTTTGTTTGCCTCTTCTGATTCTTCACACCGTGCTTCCCAGGAGATCTTTGTTTAGTCTCCCTTGTGCACTTCTCCCTCTACCTGCCTGTGTATTATCAGACTATTTTCTATTTTGAGACAAGGTCTTACTAAGTTGCTAAATTAATAAGAATGGACTCAACTCGTGATCCTCCTGTTCAGTTTCCCAGAGAATTAAGATTGCATTTTGTTAAAATGTTAAATATACAACTTCTGCAAGACTTACATGTTTTACTCCTGCTTATTTCCCTAAGAGAAATAAATCATGTTTGCATAAATAGTTGTGCATGAATGTTCATGAGAACTTTGTTATTGCCCTAAAGTGGGAACAATTCAAATGTCTCTCAATAGAAATGTATAAGACATTGCAGTATACCCACAAATAAATGTCCTTCAAAATGACAACTGCATGTAATGACTTGAATGAATTTCAAAAGAATTATGCTGCATGAAAGAAGTCAGACAAAAGAAAGTACATAGCATATTATTTATTTTATATAAAATTCGAGAAACTTAAATCTAATATATAGCAACAGAAAATCTCTCATTTCCTATGGATCAAGCTAAAATAGAAATTAATTATAAAAGGGAACCAGGAAACTTTTGAGTGTATTAGAAATATTCATCCTTTTGATTGTATGTTTTTATGGACATATGAAAATGCTGAATTCATTGGATAGTACATGTTACATGCATGTTTAAAAGTAAATAGAAAATTTACCATATAAATAACCAAAAGAAAGTTGTGTGAGTAATCATATTACTATCAGGCAAGTCAAGTGAAGGCAAAAACAAATACTAGAGATAAAACTGGAGAGCCTTATTAAAATTTAATTTTTAAAAAGATATTAAAATATTTGCATATATATAGTGTATGTAGTTTGTATCTGCAGAGAAAATTAGACTAACCTATAATTATAGCAGAAAGCTCCAACATTTCTGGTAGTTGATAGAACAAGCAAAACCCAGTCAGGATATAAAAAGATTAAAATATTTTTCTAAGAGAAAATATTGATTTTCTTTCACTATTGCGAAGATTAACTGGAGCTCCAGTATTCAACTCTCCAAGTCTGCAAAAGCATACGTCAGGATTTTATCATTCCATAGTTGTCTACTAAGTTTTCCTAGAGTAGAAATTAAATGGTTAAAGAAAACACCTTCTGGATTGAAAAAGTATTTATGTTCATATTTCCTTTCTCCTTTGTTCTGATGTTTTTCTACCATATTCCTTTCCATATTTCTATTGAGGCACTTTTAATTTTATTATGAGGGCTTACATTTTTCATAATTTCTTCTTCTTTTTCTAATATATTCACTTTTAAAGGAGTCATAAATTATAGATGCAACATTTTATGAACACTTTCTGAGGATAATAGCTAAATGGATGGTTTCTTCTTTGAAGCGTCTCTTCTTCTGAGGTGAGATTGTTTCACACGTTTAACATAGGCTGATTTTTGATCATAGGCTTTCCTAAAATAGCCCTACTTTCCAGTCATGGATAAGAGCTAACCAGTGTTGACTGGTTGGCTATTTAGCAGGAAGAGTTTTGCTCTGATGTAAGGGCAATCATCTGCCTGTTACCGTTCTCAGAGAGTTTATCACTTATTTAGTGAGACTTCTCTCCTTAGCGGTTACATGGGTGTCGTTTTCATAACATCATACAATTAGAAAAGAGTGGACACAAACATGTATCCTTGGAACCTCATATTAATAATGTCTGACATTCTTGGAATTTAGTTAGGATGTCAGATTTTTTAAACAAAATTAATGAACTTAGACATCATTCAACATTAATCATTATAACATCTGTTCTTTGCTAATTTCTTGGATTTTTTTGTCCCTAAACTTCAATATGAAAACAGTGTGCAGATGTGTGTTTATTACTTAAATATTTTCTTCATATTGCAGGCAGGAAAAGTTCATTTATTTTAAATTATAATTTTCATAGATTATATTCACTCTGAGTCTTAGATGGGCCTCTGATACGTTTTCATCAGCATGTTATGAGAGAGTAAATGAGCCATCATAAAACTCACTCCACACAGATGGAAGCCTGAAATGAAAAACTTTTACAGAGAAGGCACAGGCCAGCACATAGGGAATGAGTCTAAGAGTCCATGTGCTAATTAGCAGGAAATGATAAGTAATTCACTCAAAGTGAAGCAAAGAAAATAGGATTGAAATATTAAAAACCCATTAAACTACAAGAACACTCCTGCAAGATGAGACTGTCAGGAGAGAGGCTATGGAATCTGTTATCTCCAATTTTTGCAGAGTAAGAGGTGACACCTGTCTAATGGGGGAAGTAATTAAAAAATAATGACACCAGTGGTGCCCATCCACCGTGTAAGATGAAGCTCCTGGGAAAGCTTACATGCCTGAAATGATTCTATATTTATTCGCCACTGTCACCTTCCTCTGCTTTAGAAAATCTCAGGTCTCTTTGGCTGAGCCCTGTCAGACCAAATCAGACTTTGACTGACAGGTGCCTGTGGTGCTGCTTATGCTTCCATGAACGGCTGAGAAATGACTCAGCAGGAAGTCTGGACCCAGCACAGAAGGAGTCGACTGACGTGTTCCACTTTTCAGAAGTGAAATGTATTTTGTAAGGAGTTTCTATTTCCTTTTGACCCCCTCCTTCTCAACTAGTAACTGCGTGTAACTAATCAATCTTCCTGTTTTTCCACTAGTTTTATCATCTTGAGCAAGTCATATAATTTTTTGACTGCATCCCAAGAAGACTCTGAATGGCTCTTTGAGTGGCTGTTTTAATGAAAATATCACCAGACTTTACTGGCTGATCTTTCAGTTCAAAAATAAACTAGCAATTTTTAAGTTCTTGTCACTCCAGTAGTAGATGATTCTGCATAAAAATGATGAAAAAAATCAGCACTTTCAAACTCCAGTACAAAAACAAGGACATGAAATAAATGGTCCAAACATTCATGTGAAAATTTGCTTTTAAAAATTTACACATGTAAACTACTTTAAATCAAATCTTTAAATATCTTAGACCCCTCTGGTATGGATGTAGGTCCAACCTCAAGTATCCTAAGATACTAGACTCACACAGAACATCAACACATTTGAAGTGGATGCACAGAAGGATAATAAAAAAGATTGGAATCCTTGCAGTTAGCAGGCAACAAGAGAAAGGTTTGCAAGAGGAGAAATAAATCTGTTGAGAAGGGCCTGCAGGGAAAGGGTGAAAGCTTTCTAAACTGTGATAGGAATTATATGTAAGTCAACTCTAAGTAGCTAGTTCTACAGTTCTTACTCATATTCTAAAATTGTAAAAGCCAAATGTCCATTTTTGGTAAAGCCAGGCTGAGATAAGTAAGTGAAAAAAATCATGTGAACCAATGTCAGTGGAGTGAAAGGACACATCTTTTAGAAAGTATACCCAAGGTAAGTAGTAAGAAATAATCTTGTATGGAGGTCTCCCACCAGTGATTTCACCAGGACGTCTGCGCAAAAAGCGCTAGCGAGCTCTGAAATGGTTACGGGTATGATTGGAAAGAGGGTGATAATCTGCTGGAACAGATGTCAAAGTTCTGACAGATGCAGTGAGAAATGGACACAGGAAGCAGACTAAGGAAATCAATCTTCCTGTTTTTCCACTAGCTTTATCATCTTGAGCAAGTCATGTAATTTGTTGAAACTCAGAGTTTTGAACTGAGAGATGTGGGAAACAGTATCTCTCTACCTTTTATCTCACAAAATATGTGCAGAGATGACCTCCACCATGATTCAAGGAGAGAGAGATTCATTTCCTTTAGACCATAGCAAATGTTCCTAAATATAAGTCTATGTCATAGACATTTAGTATGTAGGGAGTACAAGCCAAATGTGGTGGTGCCCACTTGTAATTCCAGAACTCTGGGAAGCTGAGGCAGGAGAATTTTATGTTTGACCCCAGTCTGGGCAACTTAGTGACTTAATCAAGATCCTGTCTCAAAATAAAAAGCATATAATGGCCTGGGCATGTAGCTCACTGAGAAGCCCTTGGGTTCAGTCCTCCATACTTAAAAAAAGGATGGAATATGGGCAGTCAGTAACCATTGTTTCTATGTACTGATGTGTGTGTGTGTGTGTGTGTGTACATGTGTGTGAGAGGACTTATATCTACTTTTGCACCACCGTGACTACCATTTTTCATACTATTCTCAAATTTATTTTTTCTATAATATGTGGCCCAACCTAATTTCATATCTGGATTTCTGTGCACATCTACATGTTTATCTGGTATCTGTGATATAAAATTCTAGTACTGAGTTGCGAATTGACAGTCTCAGTAGAGCACACCAGCTCAGAACATTCCTGTGTGCATCTTCAGATGACTAATGAAGATGGTGGTAGAGAAAACACATTACCAGAAGTAAGGGATAATTTGAGCCTTCAGTTTTATAGATTTTCTTCTCTTCCTGGTCCTAAAAAATGTCTAGTTTTTATTTGGAAAAGGAGGGACATGGTAATTGCCTCACAGACACCAAAATTTTTGTCTTAATGACTGCGAGTGTGACATGTCTCATTTGCCCTAATTCCTTTTGAATTAGCCTTGCTCCTGAGTAGGAGCAGCTGCATATGCATTTTGTAGGCTACTGAAGGCTACAGACGCTGCCTCAGTGGTGGTTTGATATACTGCTGAGGAAGATCATTCTGCTCGTAAAGGCGCACGCGCATGCGCGGGCGCGCGCACACGCACGCGCGCACACACACACACACACACACACACACACACATTCCCTTTTATTCTATAATCTGATCTTGAATAAAAATGCATGGAGAAATTAATTTCAAATTTGTTAACTTCACAGATAATGCCGGAAGCCAAAAGAATGTTTTTCCTTTTTTAGTGTGACGGGACTACCCAGACCTAAAATAGGAAAAAATTCAAGCAATATTCAGCAGACCACCTTCCTGAGGAAGAAAATTATTTGCAGCTGTAGGACAAATCAGATACAGAGAACTCACTTTTAATTTGCTTTTGCAACCTATTCTGAACTATTTCGTAGGTCTAGAAAGAAACACAGAATTGTTTTCTTTTATCCTTGTGGGTACTTTCTGTATAAAATAGTCAGATATACTTTTTTAAGAATAAAAATTTTACTATTTAGTTTTTTCCTCTTAGATTAATATTTTTGAATACATTTTAACCACTCACTTGGATAGAATTAACACTGATCAGACAAAAAGTTTTCTGTTTTAGTAATTTTGAAATTGTGTCTGTGAGAAGTATCAGAAATAGACAGTGGGCCACGTTTGATGAACTCACAGCTACTTCAGAGATTATGGGAGCCAAAACAAGGTTAAAGAAAAACCAGTATCCCAGATTCTCCTGCCTCAGATCATCGTGAGTCCCTTGAAGATTCAAATAATGGAGACTAAGACTGCTAAGCATCAAAATCTGAAATAAATGGCTACAGGTCTGGCTTTCATTCTCAGCATTGCCTGGGCTGTGGTCTATCCCACCTGTGTGGAGATCCACAGTTCATCTTCTCTTGACGGTACCTGTAAAGACGTGAACAGATTCCTAGCAAGTGCATGTTTATGAAGGAAGATAAGTTGTTTGCAAAACACCCCATATATACTGTTTCAGTTGTTCCAATAAAAGCAGTACGGAATTTGAGAAAAGGTGATAGGATATTAACAATGGTTGTCGTATTACATATTATTATCCTCAAATTGGTTACTCAGCCAGATATGCATAGGCATGTAATGTATGTTTTAATTATTTTTTAGTATTTATTTTTTATTGAATTTGTTAATGTTATGGAGTTCTTGCACTGCCAAACCATGCCTGAGAATCCAAAGAAAGAAATAGTACAATGGACTGCCTCATCCACCCATCACAGATAGGCATATAATGTTGATCAAACAATGAAACATTGACTGCTCCTTTCAATAAAGCAATAGAAATCAGTAGTACAACTATCTTAGCTCTCCTGTGTGTGTGTGTGTGTGTGTGTGTGTGTGTGTATGCATATTTTCCCTTCTTTCTTTTCTTTCTCCTTTCTCTCATCCCAGTTGTTCTTTCCTTTTGTGCAGTTTCTTTCCCTAGCATAATATCTATTGTACCTTTCAGATTTTATTTACTCTTTCAGCTTACACTAGTGAGACAATATGGTGTTTACACATGTGGGTCCAATTTATTTCACTTATGAGTATGGTCTCTAGCTGTGTCCATTTACCTATAAAACCTTTGAGTGTAATGCAGTTTTAGAAGAAGCTTTGCATAAATACTGTCGGGTTTCTTACAGTTCATAATATTAGTGTACATTTGATGTTAGTTGGTCTCGCTACTGGTAATGCTATCTTGGAATATGTGGTTTAAGTGCTAGATATTTTTCCCACTGAAAAATGTCTTTATCATGCGTAATGAATTAGTGAATAACAGAGTGATGCTTTAAAATTGGGAAGTATCTCTCTACTCCACAAGTTTTCACTAAATTATATAATATGCATTGATGATTCTTGCCTGAGTCAGTTATTACAAAATGATTACCAAATAGTGGCTTAAAAAAACTGTTCTTTGCCTTATGCACTCCCATGAAGTGTAAGTTTCACTTCTCTCATCATGTTTTATGTACTTGTTTTTTAGATTTTATTTTAATAGTATTTATGTAAAGTGTGCTGTGGTTATTTTTCCTTTTAGTGTTCAGGTTTTCCTTGATGTGGCCAATGGAAGTGCCCTGAAGACAACTTCTAGATTGTCTTATTATAGCGCTATCAATTTTTAATATCTTCCGTTTTGTTTGCCCTCAGTCCTATACTCATCTACTGCTTGGACAAGCCCTACTTACCATTAGGGTGGAATGATACTTAAAGATCAGGATCCGAGAGAACACAGATATCACTTATGTAACCCTACAGCATATGCAGATTTGCTGCATCCTGTCAGTTACTAACAAAACACACTAAGTTCAAGACTCCAGTACCCTTCTTTGAACCCTTAGTCTAAGAATATAGAGGTAGGTACTACATCTACTTGAATTAGTCCTGTGTGATTATACTATATTTTTATAAACACAGGATTATTTTTATTTCTACTTTTGCAAACTTTTTGTTTTTTCTTATCTTTATTGATGCCATTACACTTTTAGACATGTAACACAACTCCAACAGTTTTTATAAAGATGGACTCAGAAATGTGTAATTCATCCCACTTTCTCCTACTTCTCATATTTGTCATACTTATGCAATTAAGTTAATTTGTGGTTTACTCTTATATAGCTATTTATTGAGACAAATTGGATATCACCTAACATCATATATGTGAATAATATTCAGATTTAGCAGACTGCCAACCTAACAAAACCATACCTATATGACTAGTAAACATAGTCAGTTTAATATAACTAGAATGTAGAAGATATCACAATTTTTAAAAATCTAAACAGTCAAGAGAAAGATAAATCTGAGATAAAAATTAAGACATGTTTATGGGAAAAAATACTAATGAAAGATCAAATACAAAATTTAGAAAAAAATTTATATGGTTATTATCTATAGCTGGTGAAGAATTTTAAAAACAAAGGGAAGAAAATTTAAAATGAAATAGAAAAGTCTCCAAAAATCCTGAACAAAAGTTCAGTATAAAAATGGGAGAAAGGACATTGACAGTTCATAAAAAATGCTTCTGAAATATGAATACATTTTTAATTACAACAATAAAATAGTTTTCAATTTTAACATAAATGAAAGTTATCTTTTCCTACTTATAACACTAAAATTTAAGAGCTTGACAGCTTGACTAAAAGTATTAACAGTTTGGTAAATTTGTGGGGAAATAATATTCTCATATACTGATGTTGGATATATTAAATGTTTTGATTGTTAGTGAGAACAAGTTAGCAAAATCAGAAAGAAGCAAACCTAAATACAGACATCTTTTAACTCTACTTTGAGGGATATATATTTAATCTACAATTCCACAGTATAAAAATACAGAAGTAAATCCTATGAATTATAGTGATAATTAAAAATATTAGATAGGAACAACCAAAATGCCCTTTACTACGATGAATTATGCACATCTACAAAAGACGCGGTAAGAATCTGTATGAAGGAAGAAGAAAGCTGTGTGAATTAATATAAAGTGATTTTCAGGATATATTATAAAGTGAGAAAAAATAAAACCAGAGTATAAACTCATGCAATCTTTTGTATAAAAAAGGAAGGAAAATATACATACGTATCTTTTTTTTAAAACAAACCCAAAATGACCAAACCAGTAATAAGTAAAATTAATTATCTGATATCTCTCTTTAGAAAACCTTTTTCTAATATCCAGTTTCAGTGAATGTTTGTGGTAACATTTCTAAGTACCTTTTTTTCCAAAGTAAACAATTTCCTATGCTTAATTTGCTAAGAAATTCTATCATTGAAAAATTAAATTTTTAGATATTCTTTTTTTTGTTTTTTTTTTTTGCGGTACTGGGGATTGAAGAAATTCTATCATTAATGGGGATTAAACTTTACGAGTTCATTTTCTATGTTTGTTGAAGTGATTTTTTTCTGCTATTTTATCATTCTTACACACAGTTGAATGTGATTTGCTATTTAATCATGGTTAAATTAAACTGTCAACTTGATTCTCTTGAGAGCCACTTAGGGGATTAGTAAAGTGTACTTCTGGCAGGTCTGGTGGGTCCTGAGGTTGTGACCTTGGCTACTATATCTAGTCCCTGGCCCCTCTCTCTCTAGCTGCTTTCCTTTCTCTCTGCTTCCTGGTAGTAACCAGTTAGACAGCTTTCTCCCGCCACACCCTCCAGCCATGATGTTTCTGTCTCGGACTGACCGTGGACTGAAGCCTCTGAAACTGTGAGCCAGAATAAAGCTTTTCTCCTGTAAGATTTTCACATCATGTATTTTGTCCCAAAAAGCTGACAAACACGCTATTATATTTTTATCTTTCACCTATACTCCTAAATAAAATTTGCTAAAATGTTTACCTTTCATATTCTGAAACAGAGGCAACGTTACCAGAATTATTTCTGGAATTTGGAGTAATTATTTCCCTAAACTCTGGTAGTTTTCTCACAGGCACACTCTCAACACCACTCAGCTAAACACAGGGAGAACACAGCAGGAGATCAACTTTCTTAACAAAGCAGGCTTTTATTTACCAAATCCATCTCAATTAAGTTGGAAAATATTCTCTAGGAGCAACCTTCTAGATGCTGAGTCCTCTTTCCTTTTGCTAAAGAATGTCTGATACTCATTTTTCTCTTTTCTTACTTTCTATTGGATTGACTAATATTCATTATCCTTTTTGATGCCACTTTGTCACATTGGTACCTCTGTTTCTTTGAAAATGTGCCTTACCCCAGGTGTTAAGGTGTGCATACTTAATTATCAGTTTGTAAAATCGAGTATGAAATACACAAAGTAACAATAGTATCAGAACATCAGGCAATGGGGTATATAATTGTATTCTAAAAAGATATCCTGGGTAGATGTTATACATGATAAAGTGGAGAATTAAATCAGGAAATAATAACACCAGAACAATATCTTAAATTTAGCAAAAGTGATTATACTTGAATTTTATTTATTTGTTGTTTGATAATCAAGGAAAATGGATTCAGGCATTACTGAATTCTCATTACTTAGCAAAAGGAAATACACCAGAGAAAAGAAAGATATATTTTGTATTAACAATGAATTTGAAGAGAAATCGTCATGTCAGATCTTAAATATGCTTTCAAATAACTTTTTAAGTAAGGATATTGATCACCATAATGGACTGTGTCATCAGGAGCTATTCTATAAAAGATAAAGAAATATGTTTCACATCACCCATTGCTTAAAGCCAAAATCATTATATTTGAATCATATTTCTGTGAAGAAATTTTAGAGATAAAGTAATCATTCAGTTATATGTACTTTTTGGACATGTCTAAATGGAGACAGAAAAACATATTTTTCATATTAGAATTATAAGAAACAATGGTATGATTTATCTGTGCTCAATATCATGCCTACATTGACCACATATACAACTGGGTAAAATATGGTTTTTGTCTTCAAGGAAGAGAGAACAGTAGATGATATTGTACACTGTGCTGCTGTAAACATTTACATAAACATGTTTCTTAGATGGCTTGGGGGAACAGTTGAGCAAGACTTCATAGAAAGGATGACACTTTAGAGAAGACAAATGTTTTTGCCTTTTCAGCCTCCATGCCCCTCTCTCCAGTAAAAGAATTTCTCTGTTCTTTGTGAGAATTTCTCTGCTTTACCTGATTGTACCATCACTCTCCTTCCTCCCTGTCTCAGGGGTCGTCAGGAGGCTACAGCTTCAGAGGAGCGCCCTTTTCATACACTTTGAGTCTAGAAGTGGGGGTAGCTCAGGCATGGCCTGTCAGAACTCTTTGTCCACAAATTCCTTTGAATGCAGGAGAAGGAGAGGGTAGCTCTCTTTCTGAGATTCTAGAGTACTAAAAATGCATTGCTCTCCTGTAACTGCCCAGTGTCCTCTTTGCTGCCATTTGGAGACAGCCTGCTTGAGCAGAAGAGGGAAAATTATCTGGACCCAAATTGCTATGTTCAAGTTTCACAAAGAAGAAAGACCAAGCCAAGAAATAAACAAACCCCAAACTTTCTGTATACAACTCCATGTAGAAACAGAAAAACTGAAGAATTTTGTTTTAGCCTATGTTAATTTTCAGAAACGAAATTGGAAAACTTCAAGAGAAGTTCTTGCTCTGCCATATAAAGAAGTGCAAATTTTTTCTTGCCTGTAAGGGGAAAATAGCTGGGTCAAGATATGGTCATCATATTTTCCAGATTACCTCGAGATGAGTTATCTCTAGGAGATTTCTGTAGGAACCTGACAGAAATAATTGAATACTGAGATGTTTGTTGGGTATTCAGGGCAGATATTCCATGTTGTTTGTTCCCTTGTACACTAGATAGAGGGAGTTTAGAGAACAAAGACAAATTTTGTAAAAATTAAGTGAAAAACCTGGCCTTTCTTACTGAGGTAGAGAGTGCACAAGTGCTCAGAAAGGCACAGACTTTTCTTAGTGCTTCCATAGCCCCAAGATCAATCGGATTAAAGGTACGGAATTCTGAGTAAAAATTATTTTAAAAGTGCATGCCTTAAAAGAATTCATGCACAGACATAGCAATTTTCACTTCAAAGAGATTTTCTGTGACACTCGTAAATTGTTTAGCTTCTGACCAACAAAATGGTAGTTCCAGGAAAGGCATCCACAAATAACCACGAAATATGTAGTGGATACGAGTGGCCACATATCCACTGGGAAGCCAAAAGATGAAAGGTACAACCGTTGGGTGTAATTTATATGAATGTTTTAAATGATGATTAGCTAAACGCATCATGAGGCATGTTAACATCAGTGTGGGCCGGGGTGGACTGACTGGCTTTGGGCTCTTCCCAGTGGATTGGGGGGGCACATTTCTAGGTGAGCAGTGAGTATGTGGCCTTCAGGTCTATGTACAGTCCCTGGCCCTTTTTCTCTGCTCTGCTTCCTGGTCGCCCTGATCTAAGCAACTTTGTCCGCCATACCCCTTGGCCCTGAGATTTCTGCCCTGAGCCTGCCAATCTCAAGCTGAATCCTGTGAGACTGGGCTAACCTAAACCTGTCCTACTTTAACTTGTGGGTGCAGGTTATGGTGACGCAGCACTGGGAACCGTGACTAAGACAATGTGATACAAAATTTGTGCTCTGTTCATAAGTAAGCTATCTCTGATCATAAGATCACTTAGATAGTATAAGTAAGCTATCTAAGGTTGTATAAAAATTTTAAACATTTAAAAGCAGGTATATTTAGTATAAATTTATACCAGGTTATATAGTATGCAATATAAATATATCTTTAGTATTATGAATATATATTTGACTATTAATTGGAAAAAATTCTAGTTTTAAACCCTGGTATGAATTTTATTGTTATTAAATCTTTACTTATGTCTTTGATAGATATATTTGAATTTACCTGATAGATTTATTTTAAACTTAAAACATTAATTTAAAACATTATATTATTATTAAATCTTAAGACTTAAAACATTAAAATATAATATTACTAAACTTAAATCATTATATTATTAAATCCTATAAACTATAAATTTCTATAAAATATTAATATTTTCTTAATGTATCATGATAAAATTCTACATATTTTAATAGAGATGAGATTATTATATTACAACTGATGCTTTTCCTTAAAATTTAAAATTAGCAGTTTTATGACATAGGAATATTTACTTCTATATACTTTTTACTTTATAAAGGTTGCACTGGAAGATTTTTGGGCTTTTTTTAACTCTACCACTAGAATTTTATTGAGTTTTGATGATAAATATTTATAAACAAGCAGAAAATTCAAAATTTACTCAGTGATCTGGATGTCATAAAAATAGTATAATGTCTGAAATTATTTAATGTTATACCCACTTTTAATTGTGTATTTCAGTTTGATAGAGACTTCAAGAGAACAACTATTGGCTGGAAATATGAACAAAACTCAAGGGCCATTAAATACTATTTTTTGATAAAGAATTGTCAGTGAACTCATAAACATCAGTAAAGTCCTGGTCAAAGCATTTACATTAATAACTAATGGTGGTTCTAGATTAAATTTTTTATTGCATAAGTTCAGTGAGAATTACTGAAATACAAATTTTCCTCAATATATAAGGGATCCATTATATATTATTTTATTATGAATGTATTTCTTATCTGTGTGTGCATTTATATGCAAGATCTATCTGTAACTCTTGGTTATGTTTGTGTGCATAGATCTGAGATCAACCCTGGTTGAAGCTTTGGAAAACATCTCACTCATCATAACTAATCTAATTAGCTACCTTTGAATACTATATAAGTACCCGATAATTAAGTCATTTTAAGTGCCTGATAATGAAGTGGCAGATACTTATCATTTTAAAGGCACTTATTCCACAGTGCTGATATGTAAGTCTTGCATTATTATGATTAACAATGTCTCGATGTCATCACAAAGACCTGGGTTTGGGATGTAGATAGGCAACACCAAGAGAAATGGTACCCAGATATCCCTAAAGGGATACAACTATCAATAATTTCTTCCCTTCTACAAGCTCAGTGGCCAGGGAGAAGAAGAATGGAAAGGGATAGGAGATGTTAACTCCTTAGTGCAGGGGACACTCAAATTTCTGCTCACAGAGACCCGTGTGTTCTCCGTTTGTAGGGACTTTTGTTGGTGCATGATGTAACAAGGAATTTAACTTGTGATCAGTGTGACAGTCTGCAGTCAGCTCTACACATTTTAGGAACATGTCCTCTATATTTTACTCTTTATGATTCATTTATGATTTATTTCACTTACTTTCTTTAATAGTTTGTATTTCTTATTATTCTTTCATTAGAGTTCTGGATATAGCGTGCTTTCACAATGAACTTTAATGAGTTCATTTGTATTATTTATTGTTTTAACCTGTAGTACACTGCAGTTGGGATTAGATTAAAATGCATATTGGAAAGCTTTGTGCTGAATATGGTACAGTGGCCACATAAAGGATCCTTTCTACTCTGCTATGACTGTGTGTGAAAAGACTTTATAGACATACAAAAAAGGAGAATGAATTTATAATGGAAGGAAACTGGAAGCAAGTAAGCATTACAGACATCTTAAAATTTTGTAGAAGTGAATTAAAGGAGGATTACATGTAGTCGATGGCTGGAATGCAGAGTCGCAGCAGAGCTGAAAGCAAATCTTTGGAACAGAATCCTAGGCATGAGTATAGATCAGGGGTAAGAAAAGGACAAAAACTGGCCATGAGCAGGTTTTTCTGAGTGGGAGTTACACATTGTTTAGTTTCCACATCTTCTCCTTCCTCTTCTGTCCTTCCACTCCATTCCTGTATCTTGTCCAGTAGAATGATTTTTACCCTGACATGCAACACCCAAGGATTCTTCTTTAATAGCCTCTAATGTGGATGTTGATGCTCCTGGAGAAAAATCTTCCTTGTTCTTCAATTTCAGAAGTGCTTAGTCTAACACTGGGAATAAAGCCAAAGGCCTGCCAGGGACCCAGTTCTATCCACACTACATCTGGGGAGAAAAAACTCATCTATTTCCAATAATAATAATGTGATGTTTCATTAGCAATATGAACAAACCATTAAGAATCACCAGAGAAGAGGAAATAATTAATTGAGAACAAAAAGACAAGAACATAAAGAAAAAATTCCAAAGGGAAAACAAGTTGTTCAGGAATTAACTAAGTGAAAGTGGAAAGGAAGCCAGAAATGAGTTGTAGCTGAGACACTGACAGCAAGATAGTGAGAGAGGAATCAAGGCTCTGGTCTAGATTTCCTGATTTTTCAGTTCCAGGCTTCCTAAAATGAGCACATCATGCCATTTTGCAAATTCCCCTTTCTTACTCATTTGATACCTTTTCACATCACACAAACACATCTTGAGCACAAATCTCAGGTTGAACTGTGGTGAGCCTGTAGATACGGTTCGGTTTCATGTACACACCTTTGCATTGTGGATTTGACATTTCCAATAGATTTTGGACACCATGATTGGTTCCGTTCAGGTCAGTAGAATTTCAAAAGCTTCCCCTCCCATGTTGAGAGTGGAGACTCCTAGATGCTTGGAAAAAGATCTGTCAGTCTAAACCCCCAACACTTCCTCGAACTCTAAAATCTCAGGAGAAATCCTTTTCTAGGCCTCCTGACAGAAGCCTTTTCTGGGCCAGGTCACTTGGAACTCTCAGAACTATTCTTTGCTCTGATTAGACTGCCTTGCTAGTCGCTCAGTCAGGTGCTTTAAATGCTGTATTGCTTTGCCTCTGAGTGTTGTTTGTGGACCTCCGTGTAGATCTCCGGGAGGAGCTAAGAGCCCGGACCACTTCGCAGTGCAGAGCAGCGCCCCCACCAGGCTGATCCCTGAGGTATTTTGGTCATAAAAAGATGTGACAAAAATAGCACATAGAATCATAAGAAAACCTTTGGGAAAAGTGATTAGTGATGGGTGAAACAACTTTAACTGGATAATAAAAAGATGAATAGAAGACTTTAGATACATAAGTATTAGAATGTAGTTCACAGTTTCTAAAATAAGTGGAGAAAAACACAACCTTCAGATTTAGGAGTAAGATTGATAAAAAAGACTCAGATAAGGAGGCATTCTCCAGAGCTTACCAACACCGGAAGTGTTCTCTAGAAGTTTACTAATTCTAGAGGTAAATAACACGTTCTCCAGAAAGAAAAGTTTGATTGACTTCAAAGGTATAATATGCTACAGGCCCACACTTCCTACTGTAGTTGGTACATGTTCCTTTCTCTGAGTGAAGCGAGAAATGAGCCTCCAAACTTTGACAGTAAGACTGAAGTTTTGGATAAATGTGGGAATGGTGGAGCTGTTGTTTTCTTTATAAGAAAGAAAGCCATGGGGTGGTCCAGATAAATATCAACAGCAATAAAAAAGGAAGAAAAGAAGAATGAAAGAAAGATGTAAGAAAGAAAACTTACGAAGATTAATATTCTAAAAATAATGAAAACAAATTTGGGAGTGCGTCTGAGGAAAGAGATTATATTGGATTCTACTACTATTTCTATTTTACATTCATTGAAAACTTTAAAATGCAGAATAGAAATTCCTGTATATTCTTTATTCCATGCAGCTAATGTTAACATTGTGCATAACCACAATACAGTAACCTAAACAGAGAAATTAACATCAACATGATACTACTAACCACAAACCTAATTAAGACTTCACCAGTCTTTTCCACTAATGTCCTTTATCTGTTTCAGAATCCAATTCAGAACCTCACATTACATTTAGTTTCCAAACTCTGGAATTGCGTGAGGCTTTTCTTATTTTTCATGAGCTTGACACTTTTGAAGAATGCCAAGCGGTTATTGTTTCACTTATTTATTAATCTACCCATCTATCTATCTTTCTAGGTCTGGTATTTTTCATGGTTATATTGAGGTATTATATATTTGACAAAAATACAGAACATGTAAAAATTACTGAAAATTGATATGGAACAGCCCAAAGGATAACACTTTCGAAAAGACATTTTACATGAGAACATACTCAAAGCTCAATCAACACATGAAAAATGTTCAACCTAATTAGTCAAATTTAAAATTAACCCCAAATATGGTGCAAACTCTCACCAGGATGGCTAGACTGATGAAGACAATATAATATGACAATATCAAATTTGGGGGAAGAAAAGTGACCTATGGACAGAAATTGTCCCTGCTGTGTCTTGCTATGTTACTGTTAATATTTAGTTCAGTCTCTCTACTGAAAAAAGTCAATTAGGGAATTGAAAATTGAATTTTAAAAAATGAGTAACTGCTGCAATTTTGGAAGGGGAAGTGGAAACGTAAAGTTTATAGGACATTGGCAGGTAATGTTGCACCCTGTAGCTAAGTTGATTGGACCAAACAAAGTATGGATTGGACCTGTGAGTCCTAAATTTCTACCGCTATTGCAGCTACGAGAGAAGGCACTGGAGATGATGCAGCAAACCAAGTTCTAAACACCAGATCTTTTGATTCAGTTTGACAGTCTTGACATCAGGATTGTGACTTACACATCTAATAACGGATGGGGCATGAAGGGGCTCAAATACATCCAAAGAAAAGACTTCATGCAGCTTTTGTTTAGAGCTAACATGATGTTCAGATTAATACCTTGGACATCAGAATCCTGGAATCCAGAAAAACAATCACATCTTTACCACATGAAAGATTCTTTTTGTATGTAATTTCGTACCTTAGTTAAGCTAAGTCATATCACTTTCCCCTTTGGAAACTCTGAACAAGCAAGTCAGTGTCTCCACACCTCATTGTGTTCATTTAGAAGAAAGATGGTTGTACTTACTCACAAAATTCTGGGGAGGGGTAAATCAGAGAGTGAAATCAATAGCAAACACAAAACATATTACATAAGCCCAAAAAAATTCATTGCTTAGTGATGAGGGTAATGAGGAGAGAAGACAGATGGAGAAGGGAGGGAGGGAAGGAGAAGAAAAGGAGAGAAGACAGATAGAGATAAACATTGAGAGAAATATGGTGGAGGAAAGACCCATATTTTATTAGATTGACAAAAGTAAAGGGTTCTGTGATAAAACACATACGGTTTGATTATAGAAGAATCAAGACAAGGAAGGGTCAGAATCAAGAGTAGAACAATTCCTGAAGAAGCAAATGGTTGGCTAATTCTGAATCAATACATATGTTTATGCTTTGTACCAAGTGGCGGACTGAGGTTATTCCAATGAATTGGAGAACTCCTTCTCTCAATTAGTACTAACACTTTTCCAGAAAGAGGAATGACAATTATGTGGCACATTTTCTAGCGAGTTACACTAAATTTTGCCAGCAAGTAGCATTGTTCTTGTCCCTTGTCCAACTCTATTTCTCAGGATTATGGAATTTAGGAACCTTAATACCACAGAACAGCAGTCTGCCCTAGGATAGATTCCCATCTTTGTACCAGGGAGCTCCAGCTATGATTAAACATTCATCACAGCTGCTTAAGGCATCGGGCCGGCATCTTAGTTTCAGTGACAGGGCTTGGTCCCATACAGCACAGGGTCTATTTTCCGCTACTCAATACAAGTGATTCTCTGTCCAGAAAGATGAATTTTCCGTTACTTATACCTATTATGTTACATAGCGAGCATGCCATATATTTTGTTGGTAATTTAGGGGCACGAGGATACCCATTATTTCAATGTTAGTGCCAAAATTAACAATATAATAAGTATTTGCATTGCTTAGGTGGGGCTAAAAGTATAGCTTTTTAAAAAAAATATATTAAAGCAAATCACAATTTAAAACTTCATAAAGCAATAGGAGCAAAAGAGTCCTCTCAGGGTCCTCTCAGGGTCCTCTCCTGTCCAAATTAAGTGATATAGTTAACATTAAAGTTTAGTATATTCATTTTTTATATTTTTATGTACAATTACTTATATATTTAAGATTAGGCAATGTTAACTTTAGAAGTTTTTTAATGTTGTAAGTGCTTTCCACATATCTTTTTTTTTCCACAATCTTTAAAAAAAAAATCTTCCTTAACCATTATATTACCATTTTAATGACTATATAATATTTAATTGCTTTGTACATTTTTATTCATTGAATGCATGTTATAGGTTATTAACACTATTCCTGCCTCACCATCAGGCTAACACCATAGCAAATGTATGATGATTGTATGTATCATAAAAATGTATCATCTTTTATTAATTGTTTATATTTTTTGCTCTTTTGCGATATATATTTTCATACAGTATTGATTTACTTACCTTTAAAACTATAATGTGTATATTTTTAATAGTCTTTTTAACTTAATATTATATTTTCATGATATATTCATGTCAATAAACATGAATATAGTTTCCTCGTCTAAACAATTTCTTGACTTTGGCATTATTACCATTTTGTGTTGGATCATTCTTTGCTGAGCGCTGTCCGTGCACTGTGGAATGATTAGTACCACCTCCAGCCTCTTCCCACTGCTGAAGATGCTAAACCTGACTTCACTGGTAAGCACAGCAAAGGCACACCCTTCACTCTCAGGTTTAACAACCAAAAATGTCTCCAGACATCACCAAATGGTCCCTGATGGGCAAAATAACTCCTAGTTGAGAACAGAGGATTTAAACTAATATGTAGAAATGCATTATGAAGAAGATTTATTGGATAGATAATTAGGTTACTTAGTGTTCAATATTGCAAAACTATTACAACATATATTAACAGCATAATGCATATCTCCTGTGACATATTATTAACAGCATAATGCATGTTCCTTTATGGTACATACCTGGTAGTGGATTTGCTAGGTTGGAAAGAAAGTGCATATTTGTAAGATACATCAGTAACTTCAAAATAGTTACACAAATTTAAACAATCACCAGCAATGTACATACTTCATGTCCCTACATATTTTTGCCAATATTTTGTTTAATCAGATTTAAAAAATATTTATCAGTGTTTTATGTACAAATTGTAACTCATGATGATTTTTAATTCCTATTGCCATGGTTACAAGAAAGGATAAGCATCTCCAGTATTTTATTAACCACTTTTTATTTCTGTTCTGTGGCTTGCCTACTCATTTCCCATTTTTGTTTTCAAATTAGGTTTTTATTTAATTTTAAATTTATTGTAGAAGTTCTTTGTGCTAGAAACAAGCTTTCTGTTTGCTCAGTCTGTGTCTTAGTTTATTGTGACTGCTGTTCTCCATTTAAAAATTAATAAAATAGCCCAAATTGCTAACTTTCATATTTATTGTTATACTTTGCATATTTATTTTTAAAAATTTCAGCCATAGGAACATTTGTTTAAATGTTAAAACTTTAAATGTTTTAACTTAAATGTTTAAAAGCTATTTTTGCATTTTGGTCTTTAATTCAGCTGAATTCATTTGTCAGAGTTCTCAAATATAATTGGCAATGTACAGTAAACTGCTCATATTTAAAATATTTAACTTTTACATATGTATAGACCTATGAGATCACTGTATGAACATAACTTTCATCTTCAAATATTCCCTCATGTATTTTTTAAAAAGTTCCTTCTTCCTCTTCCTTGATATTCATCATTGGTAGGCACTGTTTGCCTGCTTCCAGTTACTAAAGGTTAATTTGCATTTTATGTCCTTCTATATAAAAATGGAAGCTGTTGAATGCCCCCAGCACTGCATATGTGAAAGCTGAATTCCCAGGCTGACATGATTGGAAGGTGCTGTGGGTCTACAGAGCTGGAGTCTCTCGGGAGATCCTGCAGGTTTTGGGTGTGTGAGTCCAAAGATGACTGCAGGATTACATCTGTCTTTCTGCTTCCTAATAAAGCGATTGTCTTTCAGAGCCTCAAAGCAAGAGGTCCAGCTCTTCACGGACTAGAACCTGCAGAACCATGGTCTACATAAACCTTCTCTTTTTTTATCAGCATCTCATTACAGTGGCAGGAAGCTAATACAAAACCTGCAGTGTATGTGTTTCTTTCTTGGCACTGTGAAGTATTATTATTTGGGGATTCATACAAAGTACACTGTTATACCCACCCAGTTTATTATTCTTCAGATAGTTTACTATTCTTTGAATATACCCCTGCTGTGTGGAAATGTTACAAATTATGTATGGACAAGAACTTGGAGGGGTATATTCTTTTATTTCTCTAGGACTAGGATGATTGTACCTTGTAGTAGGGGTAGTGTAGCTTTGAAAAAAGAGAGTACCAAGAATTATTTCTATGTGATTGTTTCATTTTGTAAGTCTACCAATAGCGTAAGAAAATTCTCAGTTGCTGTACTTTTCCCAACCCTTTGTTTGGTCAGTGTTTTAAATATAAAGAATTTTATGGATTTTTTTTGGCTTTTTGAGACGGTGATTAGATAGACCAGGCTGGTCTCAAACTTGTGGTAATTATTCTGCCTCATAAATTAAGATATTTTAGAAATGTATTTTAAAATAAGGGCTTAAATATTCACTGGTTTTATTTTTTTCTAATTTTCTGATATACATGATAAAAATTAATTTTTATGTTTGGGCATATGTGATACATACTCAAAGTTAAAACATATTCATGCACTATGTTGATAAAATGTCTTTTTAGCCTTGTAATCTTCTGACTTCTCTCCAATTTTATATTAAAGTGAATTCATAATGTTTAAGGACTATATTTTCTTTAGCATTTAAGGAGAGTTGAATACAGAGGTGCTGTCACTAATTGCACTTAATTTCCACAGTACAAACTTGGAGAAGCATGGTAGAAAAACACTACACAAATGCTAGGGAATGGGAGTTGTCTGCCCAAAATTCACAATTGTGATATGAGTTTTCTAGCCTCTTTGGTGCTTGTCTGACAATGATGGTATAAAATGGATTTTTCTATAATTTGCCGTACTCTCTGAAATCAAGTTTGCTTTTCAAAGATATTGTGCAGGTTTACTGAATGTAAAACATAGTATCCATTTTATCAAGTTAGTTTTAATTATCAATTAAGGGATGAACTTTAATAAGGTTACATTATTCTGATAAGTAATAATTATAAGACACAAAATTCACAATTCTACTCTGAAGGATTATAAAAGTATCCTTATTTGTTTAAAAGGATAAGTTGACAAAATTTAAAGGACATAGAAAACACTCATTAATGTTGATTGCTATACAAGTTTAAATATTAAGATTTCTGTTTTCTTTACACTATGTTGGCTGAGCTATGTCAGGAAATGAAACTTGGGGAAGTACGCCTCACTCAAAGCTAAGCAAGAGCCCAGGTGCTGACAATGGCACAAACTAGAGAAGGTAAGCACTTCCTGTGCTGCTGTTTTGCAAGTAGGTCCCACGCCTTTGCAAAGCCGTGCTTCACCGGCACACAGGCAAGTCAAAGCAATTTTAAAAATCTGGACACAGATCTACATACCTACAAACACATATATTCCATGTGAAAAGCAATTGTGCTTCATTGTGTTTTTATAAGGACTACTGTTCTTTAGTGCACCTTATTAAATTGCACAGTCACAGCTAGCTTTAGAACAGTAACATCCGTGTGTCTGTTTTTGTATTTCAGAACCTGAATTTTGTCTTATGAGTTATTTATTCAATTGAAGAGGTAGCGGCTTATAAGTAATGTATAAAACTGTGGAATAAAGCTACAGGAATCAAACTGGGTGTTATTACTGCTAGTACCTTTTGAGTACACTATGATGGGATGGTTAGCAAACTCCTCTTTCACCTACCCTGAGTAGCCTCAGGGAGCCATGGTGACAGAGGTGACTTCTCTGAGACACAAAGAATAAGAACTAAAGACAAATAGGTATTTTTCAAGGTTAATGACCCAATTTTAAAGAACTTTTATCTAAATGCTTGCAATTCAAGATCTAGTTTTATCTCCTTGTCTAACTTTATTTGTAAAGGAAGCTGGGAAGCGCACATTTTGAATGCAAGCGCTTGTGTAAATATGGTTCTGATATAAGGGAGAAAGCAGAAGATTTACTCAGAATAGTGATCTCTAGCATAATTAAACTGAAAGCTGCAAGTGTAGATAATTAGTGAAGATGTGCTACATGGAATGTTAATTTATGATTGTTCTGAGAGGGGAAGTTGAAACAAATCTGAGAGGCAAATTTTCATTTCATTGTTTACCAAAGAACTAGAAAAAAATAGTTTAATTTGATCTTTCTAAAGTATGAATAGAAAATACTACCGGTAAAAGTATTTAGGTTCTGTTCTCACAATTTTACTTCTGGAAATTAAATCCAATGGACAGGTTGACGCCTAAGCAGTGCTGTCTTCTGCTGCCTTTCTCTTTGAAGTTCCTATTTGAAGTCCCAGACGCATCTGTCTTTCAGCTGTCTCATTTTCTCCTTATACCTTTCTCTCTCACGTCCCTCAATACATCAGTGAAGTGACAACCAGGAGAAGCAAGATGCCCGGTAACAAAACCCAACAGCATATTTTAGAGAGGAATTACATGCTACAAAAGTGTGCTGTCTAATTGTGATTTTATAAGCGGATATGAATTAAACATGCACTTATTTGACAATTAAAAAATTCTTCAGTTGATTATCTCATAGAATGAGGCTGCTTTTAATAATTTAGTAAAAAAAAAGTACCTCTCTCTCTGAACCCTTACATCTTTAATGAGCAGCTGGGGTGGGTGGACGTTTGAGACTGTAGTTAATCATGAAAAGATTATATTTACTCCTTTAGCTGTTTAAAAGGGAAAAGGAATAAAAAAAATGGTTAGAAAATGACAGACCTGAGAATATATTATATAAGAATATGGCATGTACATACATTCAAGACCATATTTATAAGCAAACCAATTTGTCCGATATTTTCTTTTTTTTTTTAAAGTAAAAGCACAAAAACATATTAACAAACAGACACAAAGTAGCATAAGAAATAGTACAATCAAAACTGATTTACAGACAAGGTGACAAGGACTCAACAATGTTTGTTGCTTTACCTATTGATACCTTTGGAGTGTATATTCATGAACACAGATATAGACATGCGAAATTGGTCAAACAATTAATCATCTCAATAACAGAAAAAAAAAACCGGAAAGCATTAACAAAGAGGCACAAAGTATTACAAAAACAGTAAATTCAGAATTGAATTATAGACAAAGCAACAGAAAACCAACAATAGTTGCTGCTTTGCATATTGATATCTTCAAAGTGTGTGCTCAGGATAACACATATAGACATACAAGACTGATCGAATAACCCGTCATCAACTATTCCTTAGCATTAAGTGATATAATACAATAGTAGAACCATGTTAGCCCTCCTGCACATATGTATATACACATATACATACATACATTTTTGCCTCTTTCTTTTCTCCTTTCCCTCATCCCATCTGTTCTTTGCATTTCAACAGATTTCCTTCATGTCTCATAGCTTATATTCCCACCATCAGGTTCTTACACCAGTGATACAATACATTGCCTGCTCATGTACCACTGATTTATTTCACTTATGAGTATGGACTCCAGTTGTGACCACTTGCCTACAAAGTCGCAAAACCTGTCTTTCTTTATAGCTGAATAATATTCCATTATATAAAAATGCCACAGTTTTTTAATCCAGTCTTCTGTGGATGGACACTTGGGTTGCTTCCACATTTTAGCTATTACAAATTGCACCGCTATAAACATCGGTGCACATATATCAGAGTGATATGATATTTTCAGATCTTCTGGGAAAATACCCAGAAGGGGAATAGCTGGTTTGAATGGAACCTCTAGAACTAGTTTGCTGAGAAATCTTCAAACTGCTCTCCACAGTGGTTGCACCAGTCTGCATTCCCACCAGCAGTGTAATAGAGTCCCTATTTCTCCACAGCCTCGCCAGCATCTGTTATTGGATGATTTTTTCATACTGGCCAGTCTTACTGGGGTGAGATGAAATCTCCATGTTGTTTTTACTTGCATTTCTCAAATGACTAAGGATGTGGAACATTTTCTCATATATTTATTTGCCATTTGTACTTCTTTATCTGAGAAGTGTGCATTCATCTCAGCTGCCAATTTCAGGATTGGGTCTTTGAATTTGGACAGGTACATGTTTTTTTAATTCTTTTTATGTTCAAGATAGCAGCCCTTTGTCTGAGGGACAGCCAGCTAGGATTTTTTCTGAATTTGTGGGTTTTCTTTTTACTTTGCTGGTAATTTCTTTAGATGTACAAAAACTTTTCAGCAGGATGAGGTCCCAATTACTGATTCTTTGAAGTGTTTCCCTTGCAGTTTCCTTTTTGTTCGTGAACTCTCTGCCTACTCCTATGTCTTCAAGATTTTTACCTACTTTCTCTTCCAATAGATTTAGAGTTTCTGTTTTAATGTTGAGGTCTGTGATCCATTTGATCTGAGTTTGGTGCATGGTGATAGACTGGGGTCTATTTTCAATTTTCGGCAAGAGGCAAGCCAGTTTTTCCAGCACCATTTATTAAATAGGCCTTCTTTATTCCAGTGGGTTTGGTTGACCCCTTTGTCAAATATGAGGTAGCTGAATGGGTTTTTTATTATGGTTGCATCTTGCCGTCTGTTCCATTTTTTTTATTTAAAAAAAATAAAAGTACAAAAACATATTAACAAACAGACACCAATTAGCATAAAAAATAGTACAATCACAACTAATCTATAGACAAGGTGATATGGTCTCAACAGTGGTTATTGCTTTATCCATTGATATCTTCGAAGTATAAATATATGAACCCATATACAGACATGCAAATTTAGTCAGACAATTAATCCTCTCAACAACAGAAAAAACACAAAAGCCAAAAATCCAAAGACAAAAAACAAAACAGGCAAACAACAACAACAACAAAAAACCACCAATAGTTGCTGCTTTGCATATTGATATCTTCGAAGTGTGTGTTCAGGATAACACATACAGACATACAATATTGATCAAATAACCCGTCATCAATTATTCCTTAGCATTAAGTGATATAATACAATAGTAGAACCATGTTAGCCCTCCTGCATATATGTATATTCATATATACGTACATACATTTTTGTCTCTTTCTTTTCTCCTTTCCCTCGTCCCATCTGTTCTTTGTTTTAGAACAGATTTCCTTCATGTCTCTTAGTTTATATTCCCACGCTTGGGTTCTTACGCCAATGATAGAATACGTTGCCTGCACATGTATTACTGATTTATTTCACTTATGAGTATGGACTCTAGTTTTGACCACTTGCCTACAAAGTCCCCCAAACTGTCTTTCTTTAGAGCTGAATAATATTCCATTATATAAAAATGCCACAATTTGTTCAATTAATCCTCAGGTCTGTTTTTTAGCCAGTACCAGGTTGATTTTATTGCAGTAGCTTTGTAGTATAATTTCAGGTCAGGGATTGTGATTCCACCTGACTTGTCCTTATTGCCCAGGATTGCTTTTGCTATTCTGGGTCTCTTTTGGTTCCAGATGAATTTGAGGCATATTTTCTCTAGATCGGTGAGGTATGCTAACAGTAGTTTAATGGGTATAGCAATGAACCTGTACAACAGTTTTGGTAGTATGGCCATTTTCACAATGTTAGTTCTTCCTAACAATGAGCAGGGTATGTTTTTCCATTTATTGAAATCTTCTTCGATCTCCTTTTTCAGAGTACTGTAGTTTTCACTGAATAAATCTTTCACATTCTTTGTTAGATTGATTCCTAAGTATTTCAATTTATTGGTTGCTATTGTAAAATGTATGGTTTCCTCAATTTCTCTCTCAGTCTGTTTGTTGTTCGTGTACAGGAATGCTATTGATTTTTGGGTGTTGACTTTGTATCCAGCTATGCTGCTGAATTTGTCAATTAATTCCAGGAGTTTTCTTGTGGAGTTTTTGGGGTCCTCCATGTATAGTATCATGTCATCTGCAAATAGTGATAGTTTGACTTCTTCATTTCCTATCCTTATTCCTTTTATTTCTCTCTCTTGTCTAATTGCTCTGGCTAATGCTTCCAGAACTATGTTGAATAAGAGTGGTGACAATGGACATCCTTGTCTTGTTCCTGACTTTAAAGTGAAAGTTTTCAGTTTATGTCCATTTAGTATGATGTTGGCTGTTGTTTTATTATAGATGGCTTTGATCAGATTGAGGTATAGGCCATCTATTCCTATTTTTTCTAAGGTTTTTAACATGAATGCATGTTGGATTTTATCGAAGGCCTTTTCTGCATCTATTGAGATGATCATGTGGTTTTTGTCTTTGACTGTATTAATGTAGTGTATTATATGTATTGATTTGTGAATACTGAACCATCCCTGCATTCCTGGAATGAATCCTACCTGGTCGTGGTGTAAAATTTTCCTCATGATTCGCTGTAATCTATTTGCCAATATTTTGTTGAGTATCTTTGCATCTATGTTCATTAGAGAGATTGGCCTGTAGCTCTCTTCCTTGGTTGGGTCTCTCTCTGGTTTTGGTATCAGTATAATACTTGCCTCCAGAAACGTGTTGGGGCAAGTTGCTTCCTTTTCGATTTCATTGAAGAGTTTGAGGAGTGTTGGCATTAGATCTTCTCTAAATGTTTTATAGAATTCTGCTGTGAATCCATCAGGGCCTGGGCTTTTCTTTGTTGGTAAGTTTTTAATGATGTTTTCAATCTCATTAATTGATACTGGGTTGTTCAGGATTTTTATGTCTTCCTGATTCAATTTTGGTAATTTGTACCTTTCTAGGAATCTGTTCATTTCTTTGTATTTTCTATCCTATGGGAATACAAATTTTCAAAGTAGGTATTAATTATCTTTTGGATTTTTGTGGGATCTGTAGTGACTTCATCCTTTTGATCCCTTATTGAATGAATCTTTCCCTTCTTTATTTTGATAAAGTTGGCTAGGGGTTTATCAATTTTATTTATTCTGTCGAAGAACCAGGTCTTTGATTCACTAATTTTTTGTAGAGTTTTCTTCATCTCAATTGCATTAATTTCTGCCCTGAGTTTTATAATCTCCTCCCTTCTTTGGGCTTTTGGTTTGGCTTGTTGCTCTTTTTCTAAGAGTTTGAGGTGTATCATTAGGTTATTTATTTGCTCTCTTTCTGTTTTGTTTGTATATGAGTTCATTGCTATAAATTTCCCTCTGAGGACTGCTTTCATTGCATCCCACAGATTCCGGTAGGTTGTACTTGCATTTTCATTTATTTGTAGGTAATTTTTAATTTCTTCTTTATCTTCTTGTGTGACTCATTGGTTATTCAGGATGTTGTTGTCTAATTTCCAAGTGTTTGTGTGGTTTTTGGAGTTCTCTTAGTCATTAATTTCCAGTTTCATTGCACTGTGGTGTGATAATATGCATGGGATAATTTGAATTCTTTTGCATTTAGGTAGATATGCTCTATGGGCTAGAATGTGGTCTATTTTAGAGAAAGACCCATGTGCAGCTGAGAAAAATATGTATTCTCATGTTGTGGGATGGAACACTCTGTGTACATCTACTAATTCCACTTGTTCATACTTTTGGTTCAGGTCTGTTATTTCTTTGCTGAGTTTCTGTCCAGTTGACCTGTCTCTTTGCGTCACATGGGTGTTTGGGTCCCCTATTACAATAGTGTTATTAGTTATTTGATTTTTCACGTCTGTTAAGATTTGACTTGTAACGTTATGTGCTCCATTGTTTGGTGCATAAATGTTTAGGAGTGTTACCTCTTCCTCTTGCAGCTTTCCCCTAAATAGTATGTAATGCCCTTCTTTATCTCTTTTGATTGTTTTTGGTTTGAAGTTTACATTGTTTGCAATCATAATAGCTACCCCTGCTTTTTTCTGTGGACCTGTTGCATGGAGAATTGTTTTCCAACCTTTAACTTTCAATCCGTGGATTTCCTTTTCAGTAAAATGTGTTTCCTGTATACAGCATATCGTTGGATTGTGTTCCTTTATCCACTCTTCCAATCTTTCCCTTTTGACTTGTGAATTGAGGCCATTTAAATTAATGGTTATAATGGTTATATGTTGGCTTATTCTAGTCATGTTATTTACTTGTTATTTTCCTTTTTTTGCTGACTGTTTACTTACTTGTTCTGTTTAGGGGATTATTTCTATCATTGTTCTTGGGATTGTGGTCTCTTTTTCTCTGTCTAGAATATCTTGTAGTGCTTTTTGTAATGCTGGTTTGGCACTCATGAAGTTCTTCAGTTGTTCTTTGTCATGGAAATATTTTATTTCTCCCTTGAATTTGAGGGATAGTTTTGCAGGATACATCAGCCTGGGTTGGAAGTTGTTTTGTCTCAGAATCTGTAATATCTCGCTCGAAGCTCTTCTTGATTTCATGGTTTCTGTTGAGAAGTCTGCTGTGATTCTGATGGGCTTTCCTTTATAGGTGATCTGTTTCTTTTCTCTAGCAGCTTTTAATATTGTGTTCTTTTGCTGGATATCTGAGATCTTGACTATTATATGTCTGTGTGTGTTTTTCTTTGGGTTATGGATCGTTCGGATTCTATATGCCTTGATTAACTGTACTTCAGTGTCTTTTACCTTGTTTGGGAAATTTTCTGCTATTATTTCAGCAAATATTCTTTTTATATCGTTTGTGTGGTCTCCTGGTGTTTCACTCACTCCTATTACTCGAATATTATTTCGTTTTTCATCTTACAGCTATTGGATTGATTTTTCTTGTGTCTTTGATGATTTTATGAGATCCTTCCTTTCACACTCATAAGCTGCCATGTTGTCTTCAAGGTCTGAAATTCTATCTTGGTCTTCATTTAAGCGGTTTTGCAAGTTTTCAATGGAAGTTTTCAAATCCTGACAATCTCTTTGGACCTGTTTCATTATTGGTAATTCATTCCTAAATTGCTTTTGTAACGTTTCCATTTGTTTCCTATTTTCTTCTAATCTTTTATCTATTTCTTCTCTATGTGTATGGAACATTTCTTCCATTATAGTTTTCATTTCATTTTTTGTCTGAGAGATTATTGCAGGCATGTGGCTTATTTCTGCTTTAAGCTCTTTTATGGCCTGTTGGAGTTTTTTTATTTCTGATGCAATCGTTTCATAACTTGCAGGTATGTGGCTTCCTAGTTCCTCTGTATCCTCGCATTCAGGACTTGTTCTGGGTGGGGTTGAGTTCTGAGACTGCGTTTTGTTCTTCTGTCTTCCCATTTTTGGGTATCAGATTCAAAATATTGAGCAATAAATTACCCTGGCAGTTCACCAGGCAACGGTCTGCTGCAGCGGCTGCTCCAGTGACTCCTTTTCGGGATAATGTTCCTTAAGCTTTCTCCTGAGAGTTCCGCTTAAAAGGCTGTTCAGATGCTGGTTTGTCGGGTGAGCTACTCCCTACTGAGAGACCTGGGTGGGGTGTGTAAGACCGCTCCCCTGCCTTCCCAGTGCTCCCTGCAGGTATAGGGATGGATCTCCTCCCCCACTTTGTGATCCGGTTGCAAGCATAGATAGCTCACCAGTTTCGGAGTCCCTGCATGCAGGAAGGTTCCAAAGTGCCAGTTTTTGTGCTATGCTCGTGATCCGCCGCTCCTTGCCACTTCTGCTTCCTCGCGCTCTCCGGGTCTGGGGGAGGGAGCCGGATGCTCCACTCGTCTGGGCTCCTCGCACTGTCTCGGCCGCAGACTGCAGGCTGCTGAGGGCCTTGGTTGTGTAGCCTGCCTGAGGCACGTGAGAACCGAGACCGCCCCGCATTGCCGCTGCTAAAAAGCCAATTTCTGCTGGATTCGCTGATGAGCTGAGCCGGTTCAGGAGGTGGGAGGGGTCTAGCTGGCCGTGACCCCAGGGCGCTCGGACCCAGCCAAGCTACCTCCCATCTGCCGTGCCGAGCGTCTCTGGTGGCCAGCATTCAGGGCTTTCCCACGTCTCGCCCCGACTATTTGGGCCACCCTACCGCGTCTCCCCTCGCAGCTCAGAGAAACACATTCAGTGTGAAATTCCCAGCCGAGGTCTCGGCATTTGTGCTTGCCAAGTCTGTCTTGAGCTGGTGGTGTCTATCACGGAGGATTCCTCCTTGCTGCTCACCTGGTCGCCATCTTCCCGCTTGTCGGATATTTTCAGTCATTGAAGCAAAATCAAAATGAAGTTGTGCTTCATGATGTCATAAAGCACCTGAAGTAGAACAACTAAAAAAATCTGATGAAATGCAAACCTGTCCATTTACTGGTGCCAGAAAAGTTTTGCAGCAGCAAGGAAAAAGAAGCCTGGGTCCAGGAGGTGAAAGTGCATGGAGGGTTCTTCTGTATTATCTGCTAACAATGAGATCAACATACTCTAGATGTAAAAACAGACATGCACACCAATGGAACACACTAGATATTTTAGAAATGAATCCAAGCATTTATTGTCAGTTGATTTTCAGGAGGCATACCCATAGGACAACATGGTGTTCTTCTCTATAAAAGGCGGCTGTATAAGTAAGTGGTGTTGTTATAATGTGATAGTTACATACGCAAGAGTGAAATCAGAGCTTTGTCTTACGCTACACATACAAAAAATGCGAAAACAAATTAAAGACTCAAAGGTAACATTTTAAGCTATACAACCGCTGTAAGAAAATATAGAGCAAACCTCCTTGATTTTGTCCTTGACAATGACATTTTTTGCTACAGTACTATAAATTTAAGCAGCAAAAGCATAAATAAAGAAATGAGACCACTTGTACAGATTAAAAGCTTATGAACATTAAAAGAAACAACATAAAAGCTCATTAACATTAAAAGAAACAACATAAAAAGACAGGCGAGGGATTGTGAGAAAATATTTGCAAAGTATATGCCTGATTAGTTGATTCAGAATATGGAACGAAATCCTACAGCTTAACAAAAAACAAAACAAAATTAAATCCAAAACAAAAACAAAATTCCAAATAACCTGATTTAAATATTTAAACCTGTTTTTAATAGACATTTTCCAAGGAAAAAGTAGAAATGGTCAATAAGTACATTTAAAATGGTAAGCTGCAGTGCTATATCAGCTTATATCAGAACAGCTATGATCAGAAGACCAAAAATAACAGAGGTTGGTGCAGGCATGGAGAAAAAGGGACAGTGGAGCACTATTATTGGTGGCCATTAAGCAAACAAAAGACTAAAAAATAAAACTATCATATGATCCAGCCGTCCCTTCACAGTATTTCAAAGGAAATGAAATCAGTACCTCAAAGAAAATTGTAAACACTGTGTTCATTACAAAGTTATTCTCAATAATCAAGATATAGAAAGAATTGTGGACAACATGGCTGAGTCTAGGGGACATTCTGCTGAATGAAATAAGCCAGGAACAGAGAGACTAATATCTTCTGATCTCACTTGTTTGTAGAATTGAAATAGGCAAGTACAAAGAAACAGCAGGAAGAGCTGTGGTTACCATCGGCTGTGGGCTGGGGGACATGGGAAGACGTTGCTCAGAGGGTGTCAGTTTACTTGAATGAATAATTTCTGGATGGTTGAAGTACAGTGTACTATTGTGAGATGAGTGTGTTAATTGCTTGATATTGATATCTCATAATGTATAGATATATCAGAAAATCACATTAGACATCTTAAACATATATAATTTTTATCAACTACATATCAATATAGTTGAAATAAAATTGTTGGTACAGTTTATGGCAGTAAATTTTCTCCCATATATCTACACAACAGATGCACCTGCAAATGTATACCAAGACGCATGAGGTGTGGATATTCACAGAAACATTGTGCATAACTGGCAAGACTGGTAAGAGCTATCCAACAGGACAATGAGCCACTAAACTGAAATATATTCACAATGGAACAGTAGTAAAATAAACCATAATGTAGACAATATCAAGGAGAAACCCCATAAATCTAATTCTGAGGGGAAAAAAGCCACACAGGAAGATATATGCTGTATACTTCTGTTTATTAAACACATCGCCTGTTCAAACTGTGTATGAGAAGTAGGAGAGTACATATCTTTCAGGAAATGCAGTTGGTGATTCTAGTTGCAAGACAAATAGTGAGGGGAGCTTTTTGGGTTCCACTGATGTTCTCCTGATCACATTAGTGGTATAAAGGGGTGCTATTTGTTTTGTTATAATTTGTGGGAAAGTAACTTTATGATTTTGCATACTGCATGTGTGCCATACCTTAATAAAGTCTACTTTATTTTTAAAACAAGTTTTACTGTATATATTTAAGGTATCAATATGACACTGCAGGATCTATAGAGACAGGAATGAGGCTAGAGAGTAGCAAATTGGTGTGTCCAAAATTTCAGTTACCCTTTTTTTGTAGCAGGAGTAGCTAAAACTTATTTAGTGTGAACCCTAAGTTCTGTAAAATTGTATTACCTATAGTCCTTATGTTGTATATTAGTTTTTTCACTTGTTCATCTTATATGATTATGACTTTATATAAAGTGGCACCTTAAAATAAAATAGAAATTTGAACTTAGAATTTTACAGTAGGGTATATTTTCCCTCAAATGAAGGTAAATATATTTACAGGCATATAAATAACCTTTTCAGGAGAAGTTTCTGTATTAGAAGTGACATATATTCTAGAGACACTGAATAAAAACCATGAGTGATAAAACATCTCAGTAAATTTTATTAATTTACAAAACAACAAATTAACAAGAAAATATCTAAAGCTACCACAAATAAGTATAAACTATTCCTAGTAATTGAGACCTATATTAATAGACATCATAAACCCAAGAATTTGTAACCCCAAATACATGAGAATTAGGAAAGGATATTTCCAGTTGGGGGGAAGATATAAATACACATGCTTATGCACTTCTGTTGACAAATGACATGATGGGACTGGTACATATAAGTATTAAACAAGAAAATTTAATATATTCAACAGAAATCAGAGAGAGAAAAAAGAATGACAAAAATACATAGAACAAAATGGGATCATATACACATTATCAATATCAAACTGTTAAAACATACATAAAAAGGTTAAACTCACCAATTAAAAGATAATCCTTTCCGAATAGATGAATATCTGACAGTTTTCTTGTATGACACATAATGAATCTGGAAACAAGGCAATCTTAATGCCACAAAACACAGTACAGGGTTTTTACAGACATAATAAAGGCTGTGTGGATTGTCAGAGTACAAAAATAATGTACTAGATCATTGAATAGAACAATTTCACAGAGATATATACATTATATACATAAGGTAAAAGCAGAGCCATAAAGCTTCTAGAGAAAAACGGGGGAATAATTTCATGAACCTAAAACAGGCTTCTTAGATTGTTCTAACAAAAAGAACTAGCTATAAATGTTTTAAAATCTTGTAAAATTGCACTTCACAAAATATTTTTACTTAAAGGACATCATTAATGAAATAAAAAGGCAGGTCACAGACTCGAAACAAAGATTTGCAAAAGCTGTGTCTCACAAAAGAACTGTAGAATAAAGAAGTCTTACAACTCAATCAACAAAGTAGGCAGAAGATTTGAATAGCTCCACCACAAAAGGAAATAGTGTACAATGCATTTGGAAAGGCTGTCAGCATCAGAGAAAAGAAATTAAAATCATCAGGTCACTGTCTCCTCTTCTGTAGCCTCCATTCCTTCCTCAGTCTACTCCAGACACAATTTCATCTCCACCATCCACTCGAAGTGCCTTGGTCAGGAGGATCGGTGTTTCAGATTTGGGCTTCTTTCCTGTTCTCATGCTTCTCCTTTGGGCAGAATTCCACGGAGTTATTTACTTCTTCAAACTCAAAACACTTTCTTCTTTTAGCTCTTTTTATGGCACTGCCCCGGACTCCCTTACTCAAGTGGGAAATCATGTCTCCAAACTGCTTACTCAACATCTCTGTAGGCTGCCCGCACTGAGCGGCTGAGCAGAAATCCCGATTCTCCTGCCCTCCACCTTTCCTTCCTATGATGAGCAGCTCTCCACTCAGTTGCTCAGCAGAAAATAGCATCGTGGTTTACTCCTTCTTTTTAAATCATCCCCCATACTGACAAGTCAGCAAGTAATATATAGACGTAATCTTCAGAAAAATATCGTTAAAATCAAGTCTAACTGCCTCCCAGTCTTCACCAGAAGCATCGATTTCCAGACAGTTATTTTTGCTTGGGAACAGCAAACAATCCTCCCAGCCTTCTCCTTGCAGCCCCTCTTTCCTCCTCTAAGGCTCATTCTTTAAGCAGCACCTGGCAGGGATCGTGTGCATCTGAGCAGTTCCTGTCCTTCTTCCCTTTGAATGGCTCTGTATAGCTCTTCCAGTAAGTTCTATGCACTTTAATAAAGCCCGTAAGCACCAACGTGGCCTGGTCTCTATCTCCACCTATGTTCTCTCTCATCTCTTACCCTTGATCACATGTTCCTGCTCTCCTCCTCCTCCCCTTTGTTTCCTCCTTCTCATCTCCCCCCACCCCCACCACCAATTTTGCTCATCCTTTTCCTATTTCAAAAGCACATAGATCTTGCTCTCAGCTGAGGAATGACTTCCTTGTCTAACTTTGCTCTCTCTGGGATTCTCTACTCTTACCATCTGATACGTGGGTCTTATAAGGGTGACTCCTTTTACGTTTCCAATCTCAGCCTCTTAAGCAATCAATCACCATTTCTTTGTGACTGAAACACATTTATTTTGCCTAGAACACTTATGTGTACTGGTGCATTAGTTGTTGTTTTTTGTTGTTTACTCCTCAACCTCTAAGTATATGAAAATATAAGTAAAAAGTGAATAATGATTTTGTTATCTTTATGTATCAGTATAACCCCAGTGTCCAAAATATGTGTTCAGTAAATGGTAAATGCTGTGTGATACAACATTTCCAAGACTGGTGATGTGGGCAGTAACATAATTTACCAAGATTAAAGATAAAAACGAGAGTTTATTTAGGGGCTCTGGGGTATAGCTCAGTGGTACAAGTGCATGTTTGGCAAGTTCAAGGTCCTGAGTTTGACTCCTGATACCAAAAAAAAAAAAAAAAAGCAAAATGTTTATTTTGAATCAGAGTACACTGTTGGAGTGGGTGGCAAAATGGAGGCAAGTCTGGGCATGGGAGCGAGGGATGTGCTGTTTTGAAAAGTGATCACCACCAAAAGGGGTGGCTTGGAGCTAAGGGAGTGGGAGTAAAAGGTGGAGAAGACCCTCATGCAATTCCTTGTCTCCTCTGGGTGGGCGATGTACATAATCCCTATGATAAGGTAAGGGCCAGGCTTGTGGCCACATAGCACTCACGTTGGTTACAGGAAGACTCGCCAGTGGATGTTTTCTGCAAGTTTTGAAAGAGCTCTTCTTGCAACAGAGCACCTGGCTTTGATGTAGAGCCCAATGGAGACCAAAACGGCTTCTCCTTGATTGCTTAGCTTTCCTCAACGAATAAATTAATACATGGAAATTATCTGTAAAGCTATTCATCCAGATAAAGGATTTTCATTGTTTAGCCACGTCTCTGAAACTCAGTGTGAGCAAGCATGCAAATGAAGCCTAAAGACGAGAGTAAAAAAGATGGAGCCTGACCACATGAAGTTAATTTAGTTTAGATTTAACACAGGGAGGACAAAAATGAAAATGAGATTTTATTTTGTTTGGGAAGAATTGAAATAGAAATGGAACTCTACCTTTCATAGCTTCTATCCTAATTGCTCTTTGCTATGTGTTTTGTCTATTGTTTTATCTCCTGTGTGTTTTGTCTCCTCTTGATTGCATTGAATCAAGAGGGGACTACATTTTGGATGATGGTTCTAGAAATTTCTACCTGAGAGTGATAAATTAAGTTTGGGCATTAATTCAAGCTGCTGGAGAAAAGCAATTTATAAGCTCATTATTTAGACCCTTAATTTTAGAAGGCAATGAATCTTAGTCCATGGTCAAGATCCAAGGGAAAGTATTCATAAGTTACATTTTGAAAAGAATTCTTCATTCATGTGCAAGTTTTAGGGCTAAAAAACATATTTATGCTTTTAGATACATATTGGGAGGACTAATGTTTAACAAATGAAGGTGAAGTTTCAGACAAGTTAAAGAACCCCTGAATGAAGAGTTAAAAAGGCCAGAGGTATAGGTGTTGATGAGAAATGTTTGACAGGGTGTTTTCTACTCATATCAAATGCTGAGCATAATTCTATAAAAGTATTTAGATGCTTATAATGCTAGCTCAATGTTTGCAGGGTGATCTTAAGGGGCTATGAATATTTGGAAAAGATCTTTTTACTCCTGTCTTGTTAGCTATTTTAATGGAAATATGGAACTCCCATCACAGTATCCACAGGCTCAGAAGAAAGAGATCTGTTTCTAGTTGGTTTTAATTACTATCAACAGAATGTAACCACATTTTTTGTGAGCTTAGAAGGTCATATCTACCATTTGTTTTCTGATAGCTTATGAAACATGAATTGACAAGAAAAAGTAATAAAAGATTACAAAGCACTTGACAGATTGTAAGGGAATTTTTATAAAGATTTAATAACCATTTAACATGAGATGAAAGTTATTACATAAGATACACCAATAGCTGGAAAGGAACAACTAAACCATGGTATGTATTATAAATAAAAGATTAATCTAAACACTATAGTGGATTTTTTCCTTTGTCATTCTGATAACCTATTAAAAACACAAGCATTTTGCACCATTCTAGTTAATTCTTCCTACCCAAAATACTGGACATAAATTCTAGCAGCTTGATTGTGTGATTAATCCTTATATTTTATTTTTAGTTCTGTTTTTCCATTTGTTTGTTTTAAACTTTACTTTTTAAAGTGAAAATTTCCTTTTGTATGTGATAATTTTCTAACTGGCCAATATCGATCTTTCCAGCACAACACTTTCTGCTGAAGTGCAACAGTTTCCTGGATGCCTGCCATTCTTGATTTGCTCAGTACAAAAGCTTTGAGAAGCCCAGGACACTCGGTCACCCCATCCCTGACAAGGAGAAAGAATATGGAAAGTTCTTTGATAACATGAGATCAAGCAGAGAAAGTTAAGGTGTCCTGAAAAGTTTCTTCCGGCTTGACTATAAATTAATCTGTCAGCCCATTTGTGATAAAAGAATGCCATTTCACTTTTTGGGTATTTCTAAGTGAAAATGTGCAGGTTTGAAAAGTTACCAACCTGAAAGCAATGAACAATGTCAGGATGAAAAATATGTTTTGGTAGAAGTGTAGAAACTACTTGTAGAGAACTGATGTGGTAGTCTTAGTGTTCAGTTATAAAATTATTTGAAACCTTAAATTCATAATTTTCAACTTGTTTCTGCAATTTAATAAGTTCAGTACAATCACCTTTATGGTCTATACACTTCTACTTAATACCATCCTATGAATTTGGTTGCATTTATAATTTATTAGGAAGGTAATTTCATATATTATCAGTTTTAAGGGAGGAGATCATGTAGGGTGAGATTAAAAATATTAATATACCTTTGCACATACTTCTCTAAACTTGCTCTTACACTTTTTGAAGGCATTGTCATGCTAGATTTTCTCACATCACACTTTGACACTTTCTCTGGAACCTTCCAATGCATCCTGAAATTCCTCATAGGAAGTAAATACTGAGATTTTCTAACACGCTATTCTTCTTCTTCTTTTCCTTTCTTTCCTTTCTTTCCTTTCTTTCCTTTCCTTTCCTTTCCTTTCCTTTCC